>MU159431.1:79765-143724 GCA_015888305.1 Antheraea pernyi | reverse complement strand
GGTTTCGGCCATGCTCAGCAGCGAACAGGCTTGGCGAGCGATGGCCTCCTTCTGCGAGGAGGTCGTTTCGCAGAAGGAGGAGGCGGAGAGGGCCCGCGAGGCAGACCCGCTGAGTGGCCGTCTCCGCCAAAGAAGGACAGGCAGGAGGAGAAGGCGCTTCGCCCAACTCCTCCTGCCACCATAGCCGGACCTGAGGGGATGGGCCGGGGGGCCCATCTCCTCATTGCACAGGTCCGTCGGACGAGGGGGGCAGCCGGTGTGTACCCGGTCTGTCCCTCTATAGGTAGGAACCCGGCGGTCACCTTCCGCCGGGCGGACCGTGGGGGCGGCTCTACAAGGTTGATTAGCTTGTACGATCCCTTGCCGCCCCTTTTAAAAAAGGGTTTTACAGCCTGACTGGGTCGCAACCACCATGTATATGGCGAAAAAAGGCCCGTCATAGTGATTCGCTTTTGCGGGTGGCGTTTCGGAATCAGCCTGTGCATATCCAGCTTTTTGCAGGCCGGCATGACAGCGGCGACCGGCGATGGATAGTGTGTCACTCAGTGGTCGCCATTGTTTTTGGATTGTACTGTACTTATCATCAGGCACAGTGCAGTCAATTTGCCGTGCTACTATAACAAAAAATGTACTGTAGAATGTGAACCTGCTTTGCAACACACTATACAAAAAGTGGATATAAGAAATCATAAATTAAAACTGTTAAAATGGAAAACTAAGTCGTTTAATTCGAACGGTTTCCTTAGCTTTTTCTTCGCGAACTTGCCGCATTAACTGCCAGTTAGTAGGTAACAAGATTTGTAGAAAACTCACAGCGTAAAGCGTACTTTTAACGGTATAAATGAGCAAAGTTGTGTTTCTCACGGAAACACCTTACCCTACAGAAAGTAAACTAAGAAATTCATGAAAATAAATATTTTCTAAACACGTAACTACCGTACCTATTTGTACTTATTTAGTGGTGTTTACGTTTTATTTTGCACTGTTCGTAAAATAGTATCTTAATAAATGTATTCCACTTATATAATTTTAAATCTAGATGATATGGTTACATCATCAAATGAATAAGAAAGTCAAAGCACAAACGAAACAGATTTCCGACTGATTTCCACTTATGTACCATATCACAGATATAGCAACAAGAGTAGTGAATAGAGGTGGTAGATCCACGCTGAAGCTATTACTGGTTTCAGCATGAATGGGTCGGCTCGCACGGGGTAGTACCACCCTCTCGCAGAAAACCGACGTGAAGTAACAGTGCTTGCATTGTTGCGTTTGGTCAGTAAGAGCGCCGGATAATCCACCTCCCCTCTCCCTCGCCCCTTCTCGATTCAAATACAGGGTGGCAACGCACTTGTGACTCTTCTGGTGTTGCAAGTGTCTATGGACGGTGGTGATTACTTTACATCAGGCGACCCACCTGTTCGTTTGCCTCCTATGGTATAAAATAAAAAATAAAATAGTTTATCAGGTTTAAGTGGCAAGGTCTTTCGTACAAATATTACAAGAGTTCGCAAAAGCATAGAAAAGGTATTCCAATATCAGTTTTATTAGAAAAAAAAAACGGTGCGCGTATCAATGTGTACACGCGGAGGAACTGAACCTTATTTGGGTTGTATGTATTAAATTATATAGATATGAGAATGCTCATAAACTATATATTATACGAAGTCCCGTAGTATAAATACTTAACTATACATTTACTCTACTATTATACACCAGACATACCAGATGTGTAAGTATGTACTTACAGATACACAAAAATACATAAATAACTACCTTACATTTAACACGTAATGCGTACCGCAAATCATTCCCTACCGTGCCATTAGAAATTTACAAGTTTTTTTTTTATATCATAGGTGGCAAACGAACATGTGGACCACCTGATGTAAGTGATCACCACAGTCCATAGACACTTGCTACACCAGGGGAGTCGCAAGTGTGTTGCCAGCCTGTGTTGTGGAGAGGAAGGGAAGGGGAAAGTGGAAGGGGAGGGGAGGTGGGCTTCCGGCGCTCTCACTGACCGAACGAAACGCAACAATGCAAGCACTGTTACTTCACGTCGGTTTTCTATGAGAGGGTGGTACTAACCCGAGCGAGCCGACCCATTCATGCTGAAACCAATAATAGTTTCAGCGTGGCTCTACCACATACAAGTCTTCAATTTAGAATAAAGGTATTACAATTCTCTTAACACGATTATTTTTCAAAATATAATTAAGTAGTTCATGGCTTGGTTATAAAACCAACCCATATTTAAAATTTTAATACTCATAAGAAAATATTGAGGAAGGTTATAAATTATCTAACATCATCCTAAGAGCGTTATGAGATGAATTATTACCATCGGAGGTTTAGGCCAAAAGAGCCCTAAACCTGGAACAGTATGAATAGACCGTATAGCGCGGAGTCTCGGGTACCGAGAGAAGCCGAACTGTGAATCCCTATGTGAATGACATATCATGTTGGTCTAATCAGCCACATGGTCACTTCCATACACGACAGTTATTCGAATTTTATTTAAGCTTATCTTATACTTCATTGACAGTAACTCAATGTGGATAAAAAGAAAGAAATTGGGTTGTTTTTTTATTAATTTCAGAATGTACGTAAATTAAAAATGAAGCAGTAAAGTTATTAAAACTGAAAATACAATGGAACGAAATCCAGAAAACTAATTTAGGTTTAAAACATAAACAACTCAGCAAAGCCATACAAATAAAATGGGAACGAAACTAAATTTGTTCCGCGGCTTCGTCCGTGCCGGCAAATCGGAAAGTTTTGTTTTTCGAGTCGAGTTTACAAGAATTTCATGGCAACAGACCAGGTACGTATTTAAATTTACCGCTCGGGTATTAATATAAGATATAAATATATTTTCATATTGTAGATGTAATTCATTTTTGTTACTTGTTTTTACATATTTAATGAATTTCTTAGAACAGTCAATAACATATTATTCGATAGTCAATAATATATTGACATATATTTTTTATATATGTGTTTTATTTATATATGTGTCGAGCTATAAATAATGATCATTATTACATTTAATTATCATTATACATATTATATTAAATGCATAACATGTTTTTTAATTTACATGTAATTTAAATTAGAATTGCTAAAAGCTATATATTTTTTATTTATTTTAACAGACTCATAATTATATGACCAGAGTGAAAAGACGTACTTTGTTTTTTTTTTAAATATTGCGCTCCGCTTCACCTTACTCAGGCGAGATAAATAAACAATAAAAAATATATTTACTTTACAACTTCAAAAAAAGTATGTGTGTACTTATGTACACGCGTTATACTTCTTTGGCGTAACAAGATAGAAATCTTTTCAAAAATGTTATCTTTCACCTTATTCTAGGTTTGTAGAAAAAACGACACTAACAATAGAAAAATTTGACTATAGCTAACTTCAGGGTATCGGATTTCGTGACGGTCTGCGCGCGCATCGTAATAACTTCAGGGTGTCGATTTTTCGGTACACTTGTACACATGTTAAGACACAGGCGTGTTTCTTCTCTACAAAACGGAGTCCGTTCAACTTGCCTCCTACATTTTAAGGTATTTCCCTGCAAGTGACTGACAACGTCGAGCTTCTTGGGATCCATCGGATGTCAATTTCGGGTGAACAATTGAACAGAAAGCAAGAACAGCTGCGAGTAAACTTGGGATCCTCTTTAAAGTTAAGCGATATTTCAGACCAGAACAACTTCTCAGCCTGTACCAAGCTCAAGTACGCTCAGGTGTGGAATATTACTGCCACTTATGGGATGGATCAGCAAAATATCAGCTGGCCGCTCTTGACTCCATAGAGCATCGTGATCGTCGGCTTGTCGGTGATGAAGCGCTGTGGCAGACAAGAATGCTCAGTTTAAAGCATCGACGAAAAGTGGCTTGTCTGTTAGTGTTTTATAGGCTAAGCTTTGGAGTGTGTGTGTGCAGAATTACATAATATAATTCCACCGTCCTCATTCCATCAGAGGACGACTAGACGTCGTAAGGGGTTCCACCCTTACGTGGTTGATATTCTCGTAATTCATACGAAGCGATTTGCTTCCACATTTATTATATGTTCGGCTAAGGAGTGGAATTTAATCCCGGCGTCTGTCTTCCCGTCTTCTTAAAACTTGGGAGTTTTTAAGAGTAGAGTGAACAGGCATCAAGTGGATAAGAGCGATACATCGTTGGTCTCATCGTCACTTACCATCAGGTGAGATTGTGGCCAAGCGCGTACGTGTAGAACATTAAAAAAAAATCCCCAGAGTGCAGCTGATTAACACAAGGTATGCAACCCTAGGCCGATGTTCTAGCGCTTGCGTTTTGGCTCCTGTCATCTATTATCGATTAACGTTACAGCTCGGCGATCGTTAGATTCCAATACGACCAACTGATATTTGGCAGAACTATTTCAGAGATGGTAGCAATTTTCCATATACTGCCCTATGTATCATTTGTATTATGTAGAATGAGAAGTTGTTCCGGCGTTACGTACTGTTTCATTCTGATAAGGAACCTAAATTTTTTTGTAACTTGGCCTCAATTAATGTTGAGATCGGCTTTTAAATGCATCCCAATGCTCGACGCTGTCGTTAACCAATATGACTATACTTTGGAGAGTTGACGATAGGTATTAACTGTTGCTCTTTGAATTTTGGATCGTTCAGTGGTAACATAGAAGTATACCACGTCGGTCGAGGTACATTTAATAATATAATAAATCTGAGCTTCCAGTAAAGGAAAATATAATGGTCAAGTCATGGCATGGCCGTCTATTCTAACTCCTGACTAGCTAATCTCAATACCGCAAATTAAAACCTCTCACCAATCACTTGTAATGTGTCGGCAACTGAATTTCAGAGGTTTCTTAGGTCACATAATCAATGAATATAAAGTAATGTAAATTTAAAATTCGTTTTTTAAAGTTTTCCATATCATTTGGCCATTCCGAATCAAACTGTAATACGTACCTGTCCAGTGGCTATTTTCGTTAGAGAGAAATAGACACTCGTGTTATTTCATTCCGCTGTTTGCCGTAATTGTTATCGAAAGGCTTTGTAAACAATAAACAAAAGTTTGCAGACACTTTTTAGTTCTTGTCAATAAATAATATTGTTAGCGAAGTTGAATATTCTTTCTAGTTTATTGCTATTAAATTAAGCATTAATAAAGTAATTGTGAATTGTTTGTTACTCTTTTATGAGGTAACTACTCAACAAGCTTTTATGAATTTTTGCACACATTTTTAAGGGATAGATCATATCTATATTTATTTATTTATTTTAGGATCGTCAACATGATAATACAATAGTAAACGTATAAAAAATAGGATTATCGTGATACATTGTAAAAGTAGTCATATTTAGAAACAACTACGGCATGCTACAACAATAAATTAAATATTAATAAAACTAAATACTAAACTATTTTACATATTAAAACAATTAACATAATAATACAAATACAAGGAAATTGCAACATAAAGAGAAATAAAGTACTAAAACTAATTGATACTCTAAAACAATATTTTAAAATGTTAGGAAAGTAACAAAGTAACAGAAAGAGAAAAAAAAAGAAATATTGAACCAATTAAAACTGTATTTTGTTAACAGACTGATATGTCTCTATCGCTGTTTTGAAATGATTTCGTGAATATTAATGTGAGTGAAGCCGCGAGCAAAAGCTAGTACTGATATACTTTGTTTAACTAGAACTTCTTTGTTACGCTTCATTTAGAAGATATCTTTTCCAGGTTTAAATATAGGATACGATAAATTTTGGAACGGCAATGGTGCCACTAAACTTCTTTGAAATGTCAATAGCTTTTTATAGCTAGCAATATTGTGATGAACCGTGGTAAAAATTCTCATCCACAGTAATTCTCTCACCATATAAATCGCACGTAAACAATTTTATCCGTAAAAAAGAGGCGATTTACCAAAATATATTTTCACTCGAACAACAAAGTTCATAAAACAAAAGCTTTGAAAATTTAACACATAAAAGTGTTGTACGAACGGGGCATAATAAATAATTTAGACGAAAAAGTTAGTAGAGTACATTTTAGTTTCAGTGCCAGCTTAGTGCTCCGAGCTCGAAAAACTTCCTTTGTGTCGAGGATTAACTCGAAATGAGTTTTTTCTACGGTCATCTATACACAAATAGATAGAACGTCAAAGGAAATGAGTACTAACGGGTTGGGCTTTAACACGTATTTCATGAGAAATTGGAAACTAACATTTTGGTTTTATTGTCATATTAGTAAAATAGAAAACTGTGGAGAATAGTGTTGGGAGATAGGGGAATATATGTTTTTTGAATATTTTATGACAAGCCTAAAAAATATGTATTAATGCTTATTTATGACAAATTTTAACTTCTTTCATTGGATGTCTCTCGATAACCTGCTCTGATTTCCGGTATCTCGGTTCTCTGATCCAAAACGATGGTTGCATAGGCAAGGACGTCAGAAGTAGGATAAATGCAGGGTGGATGAAATGGCGAAAGGTGTCTGGCGACTGGTGGTGCTTGTGACCTACGAATGCCCTTGAAACTCAAAGGGAAGGTGTATAAAACTATTATAAGACCAGTAATGTTGTACGCATCTGAGTGCTGGGTGACGAGAGAGACAAATGAGAGAAAACTACATGTAGCAGAGATGCGAATGTTACCTTAACAATAGGTCTATAAAGTTACTTACCTAGTCTTGCCATAAATACTGAAACACGGAAAAAAAAAATTTCTATTGCAAATAACATTTATTACTTTTACAGTATGTTCGCTTAATATATAAATATAAAACTATTTAAAATATAAAAAGCTTATTCGAAGTGGTCTCTATTAGGTGCAATACAGTCCTTTAAATGTTGAGGCCAGTTATCAATAGAAGCACGCACTCTTGCCATCGCAAAATTCTTCACTGCCAATCGTACGGATTGTTTTAGGGACTCCAAATTATCATGGCGTTTAGAGCAACCCGTACTCTCTAAAACTGACTATAAATCATAATCCAGCGGATTAAGATCGGAACTAGACGACGGCCAGTCTTCAGCTCTGATGAAGTCCGAAACGTTCGTTTCCAACCAAGACTGCGTAGACCGAGCTTTATGACCCGGCGCCGAGTCTTGCTAGAAGGACCATTCTTGGTTATTGAACATGGTGTTGTTAAGGGGCTTTACTACCTTCTCAAGAATGGTATCTTGATACACTTGTGTCGATGTTTTGATACCTTTCTCACAAAAGTATGGCTCAGTTATTCCTTCATAGCTAATACCCCACCAAACCATTACTGAAGTCGGATAGTGCCCACGTTGCATCTGTCGACTAACTGGGAAGCCTCCTTAGAGCTTTGAGCATAAATACGGTCATTTTATTTGTTAAAATGTTGCTCCATTGTAAAAAAATTCTCATCCGTTAACAAAATCCTATGTTCCTCCCTTTGCGTACCGCTTCAGTAGTTATTTCGATTTTACCAACCTATTTTTTTTTAATTATCAGTTAAGAAATGATCAGTACGTCTATTACAGGCTGCAAGTCCTAAGTCATCTTTTAAAATACGCGACATGGTTCTAGGTGCATATTCATCGCCCGAGACATTTTTTTTTGCTTTCGGACAGGATTTCTTCGAATTCATTCTCTTATTGCTCTTGACCATCTTTTCCGTAAGAACATCAGCCACCAGAACGGACGGCCAGATCTTTTTCTGTCACAAACAGAGGAGATATCATTGTACCTATTAATAGTCCGGTACACAAACATTTTACTAATACCAAGCGTTTGGTGAGTTTTAAATATTGCATTTGGCTCGATACCTACTCTGTGTAATGCAATCACAGCGATTCGGTTCTCTTTATCATATTCCATTTTAATATCGCAAAATATTGCACAATGTATTGGCGCCAAAATGAGAAAACCCAATGAATAATCATATAAAAATGACAGATTCCAAATTCAAATGTAATATTTTGTTTATTTTTAATTGTAACATTATTAATGGCCAGGCTAAGTATAAAACTTATACGATATTAAATAAGTTTTTTTCATACTTTATAGGGTTTAGCGGTTGACAGCAATATCATTTGTAAATACGCTAAACCTAGAGAAGTCTGGATTTCAAGTGCAGCTGTTGGAATACAACAACAGATACTTGGCGAAAGATTTTCAATATGGGGTTGGTAGCCAGGCGTGCTTAACATTAGGTGGTATTTGTAGGTACGTTCGTAGATGGCAGAGCCACGCTAAATCTATTACTGGTTTCAGCATGAATGGGTCGGCTCATCCGGGGTACTACTACCCGACCCACATAAACACTCACGTGAAGTAACAGTGCTTGCATTTTTGCGTTTCGTTCGGTCAGTGAGAGCGCCGGAAATCCACCCTCTTTAAAAGGCCGGCAACGCACTTGTGACTTCGCTGATGTTGCAAGTGTCTATGGACGGTAGTAATCACTTAACATTATGTGCCCCACATGTTCGTTTGCCTGCTTAGATATAACAATAACATTATCATCATGCTACGGTTGTACGATGCACGATGTTTTTCGATGAAATCTTGAACTCAATTGCAAGGATTCCAAGCTATTTTAATCAATGCCATGTCCGAATACAACTACTTTGCTTGCTGCCTTATCCAAATACGTTATCGACTAGGCCATTATTGTTTTTTAAGGAAAGAATCTAAGGAGTAACTTTGACTAGTAGATCATAATCTTCAAGCATATTGCTGCTGCAATGTAGTATTACTTGCATTGCGACGTTCCGGCTCGAAAGGTGTGATTGGCAACTTTTATTGGCATTTCAAGTATTCCACTCAGTTGTCAGAAAAATCAGCCTCATAACTGATCTCAAAATTACAGTTCTATTGAATTCGGTTATACGTAGGTATAGATTACAGTGATCTGTTTGCTTCTTCATAACATTAAAAAAATCAAAGTATTTTCTCGTACTCTTCAGCAGGTTTTTCTTAGCTTGCAACAATCTCTCTTGATATTAACTGACTATGTGATCTTAAATAATACACTCGCTAAACCTAAATACCTATAGATACTTAGCGATAAATTTCCAACATGGGCCAGGCAAATAACTAGACGGGTATTGCAAAATCTGTACTGTCATGCGGAGATAAATGTAATATAACGTAATATAAAGTTATCAATGCTTTTTGCTAACCAATCATTTTTATAACTCTTCGAAACGTTAATAAGTTCACCAATTAATTACGAAAGTTCCTTGACCAATGTTATAAGCCTAACCCAAATAACATTTTATCACCCCATATCACCTTTAGTGAAAGCGAAGGTATCAATTCTGCGGTTTATTAACCATTTACCTGATTATACTGCGGTCTACTAGCCTATATCAGGATCTGATTGAATTACTTGGTTTGGCTTTACGGTAATTACACCTTAATTGAACTTTATGTTTACAATACGTTCTAATATACTTACAAGGTTTTTTTTAATATCATAGTCACCTGATCATCGCCGTCCATAGACACTTGCAACAGCAGGGAGGTGGGGGAGGGGGGAGAGGAGAAAAGAGCGGGGAGCTGGGCCTCTGGCGCTCCCATTGTCCACATTGTGCACAGTTCCCGCACGTCGGTTTTTTGTTGTTCGGGTGGTAGTCCCTCGGACGAGCCGACCCATTCATGCTGAAACCAGTAATAGCTTCATCGTGGCTCTACCACCTACTAATTGAGCTATTTCAATAATTATTATTAACTAACCGCTGGTCACGGCTTTGCACGAATGTACTAAAGTAGAAAATAACCAAAACTTTTCCTACAGTATCACATAATGAAATGCGATGGCAACTGAACAATTGAACATCAACCTGTTAATAGTTTGAAGATCTTCGTACTATTTCACTCACTCACATGTTATATGTAAATTTTAAAACCGGAATTCTTTATTGTTTCATGTGACTTTTCTAACATCTTTAATAAAAACATTATCCTGAAAGTTACAAAGAAATCAAGAAAAGAATTAGCAAAATAGTTGCAACCATTCTCATGTGATGTATGATGCATTTAATATGTAAGTATCCAAACTTTTTTAAAGCAAGTATTCAATACGTAATTAACTTTTTTGTAATAACACCCAATAATTTTATATACTTAACTGATCATTATGAATGAGATATATATAGCTCGGTAACTGAGATGATGATTAAACTATTATGTACGCAACTAAATTCCTTGCTACATTTTGATAGAAATTATTTGATTGAAGAAACATATATAGATTTTAATTATTTATCTAAGACACCATCGAGTCTTAGGCTACGATAATGCAATTCAGGTAAATATAAGCCAAGATAAGCGCGATATTAATTATATGTATTTGTGACATATCGCAAACTGTCAAGAATTAAAAAGCTTATAACAGATAGCTAGCTAGCAATTACTCTTGGTCCGGGAGTAAATACTAAATATAACAGACCGACATAAATATACAGATATAGTATAGCTTGAAATTTTCTTATTGAATAAAAATAAATCATATAGTGTAAGTGAGCATTCAGATCGTTATATAGTGGATTAAAGTTCCAAATAAATCCAACCCAATCGCATCCGGCACACTGTTAGTATTTACATATTTAATATATATAAATTAATATTTGTTTGTTCGTATCTTATGAGCTGCCATGCCGTTAATCTGACCTCTGCTAACTTATTCCTTATTTTTGCTCGAAGATTATATATGCCTAGTACATTTAACTTCTATATGTTAAATAGTTTAGTACTGAAGAGGTATTTTAAAGAGCATTTCTGCAATTCCATATCTTCTTACAATTTTACATTTCTTTAATTATAATTTAAAAAGCGCATGTGGAGCGTCTGGTTTTTTTTGTGTATAATATATGTCAAATATATCAACTTAATGCATTAATATCCTCGATTTAATTACTCTTAATTATACTTTAAATTTGCAATTTATCATCAAATGTAGATCACAATTTACACTTATAATTAAAAAAAAGTGATATACATCGATACAGGTTTCTAGTTAATTGGGCATAGAGTCAAACAGACAGAAGTCGTATTTTTCAATTGTTTATTTTTTATATCATAGGAGCCAAACGAAAAGGTGGGTCACCTGATGTTAAGTAATTACCGCCATCCATAGATACTAGCAACACTAGGGGAGTCGCCAGTGCGTTGCCAGCCTGCGTGGGCCGGGGGGATTGGGGGATATTTCAATTGTTTAAAAATAGAATAAAAATACATTATAACTGAATGTAAATTACAATGTGATTGTTTGATACGACTCATACACAGAGTTAAGTATGTATTTATATATTGCTTTCGTTCTTTCAGAGTTAAATTTTAAAGGAATATAAACTAAAACAATAACTTATGCAGGGTGGATGAAATGGCGAAAGGTGTCTGGCGACTGGTGGTGCTTGTGACCTACGAATGCCCTTGAAACTCAAAGGGAAGGTGTATAAAACTATTATAAGACCAGTAATGTTGTACGCATCTGAGTGCTGGGTGACGAGAGAGACAAATGAGAGAAAACTACATGTAGCAGAGATGCGAATGTTACCTTAACAATAGGTCTATAAAGTTACTTACCTAGTCTTGCCATAAATACTGAAACACGGAAAAAAAAAATTTCTATTGCAAATAACATTTATTACTTTTACAGTATGTTCGCTTAATATATAAATATAAAACTATTTAAAATATAAAAAGCTTATTCGAAGTGGTCTCTATTAGGTGCAATACAGTCCTTTAAATGTTGAGGCCAGTTATCAATAGAAGCACGCACTCTTGCCATCGCAAAATTCTTCACTGCCAATCGTACGGATTGTTTTAGGGACTCCAAATTATCATGGCGTTTAGAGCAACCCGTACTCTCTAAAACTGACTATAAATCATAATCCAGCGGATTAAGATCGGAACTAGACGACGGCCAGTCTTCAGCTCTGATGAAGTCCGAAACGTTCGTTTCCAACCAAGACTGCGTAGACCGAGCTTTATGACCCGGCGCCGAGTCTTGCTAGAAGGACCATTCTTGGTTATTGAACATGGTGTTGTTAAGGGGCTTTACTACCTTCTCAAGAATGGTATCTTGATACACTTGTGTCGATGTTTTGATACCTTTCTCACAAAAGTATGGCTCAGTTATTCCTTCATAGCTAATACCCCACCAAACCATTACTGAAGTCGGATAGTGCCCACGTTGCATCTGTCGACTAACTGGGAAGCCTCCTTAGAGCTTTGAGCATAAATACGGTCATTTTATTTGTTAAAATGTTGCTCCATTGTAAAAAAATTCTCATCCGTTAACAAAATCCTATGTTCCTCCCTTTGCGTACCGCTTCAGTAGTTATTTCGATTTTACCAACCTATTTTTTTTTAATTATCAGTTAAGAAATGATCAGTACGTCTATTACAGGCTGCAAGTCCTAAGTCATCTTTTAAAATACGCGACATGGTTCTAGGTGCATATTCATCGCCCGAGACATTTTTTTTTGCTTTCGGACAGGATTTCTTCGAATTCATTCTCTTATTGCTCTTGACCATCTTTTCCGTAAGAACATCAGCCACCAGAACGGACGGCCAGATCTTTTTCTGTCACAAACAGAGGAGATATCATTGTACCTATTAATAGTCCGGTACACAAACATTTTACTAATACCAAGCGTTTGGTGAGTTTTAAATATTGCATTTGGCTCGATACCTACTCTGTGTAATGCAATCACAGCGATTCGGTTCTCTTTATCATATTCCATTTTAATATCGCAAAATATTGCACAATGTATTGGCGCCAAAATGAGAAAACCCAATGAATAATCATATAAAAATGACAGATTCCAAATTCAAATGTAATATTTTGTTTATTTTTAATTGTAACATTATTAATGGCCAGGCTAAGTATAAAACTTATACGATATTAAATAAGTTTTTTTCATACTTTATAGGGTTTAGCGGTTGACAGCAATATCATTTGTAAATACGCTAAACCTAGAGAAGTCTGGATTTCAAGTGCAGCTGTTGGAATACAACAACAGATACTTGGCGAAAGATTTTCAATATGGGGTTGGTAGCCAGGCGTGCTTAACATTAGGTGGTATTTGTAGGTACGTTCGTAGATGGCAGAGCCACGCTAAATCTATTACTGGTTTCAGCATGAATGGGTCGGCTCATCCGGGGTACTACTACCCGACCCACATAAACACTCACGTGAAGTAACAGTGCTTGCATTTTTGCGTTTCGTTCGGTCAGTGAGAGCGCCGGAAATCCACCCTCTTTAAAAGGCCGGCAACGCACTTGTGACTTCGCTGATGTTGCAAGTGTCTATGGACGGTAGTAATCACTTAACATTATGTGCCCCACATGTTCGTTTGCCTGCTTAGATATAACAATAACATTATCATCATGCTACGGTTGTACGATGCACGATGTTTTTCGATGAAATCTTGAACTCAATTGCAAGGATTCCAAGCTATTTTAATCAATGCCATGTCCGAATACAACTACTTTGCTTGCTGCCTTATCCAAATACGTTATCGACTAGGCCATTATTGTTTTTTAAGGAAAGAATCTAAGGAGTAACTTTGACTAGTAGATCATAATCTTCAAGCATATTGCTGCTGCAATGTAGTATTACTTGCATTGCGACGTTCCGGCTCGAAAGGTGTGATTGGCAACTTTTATTGGCATTTCAAGTATTCCACTCAGTTGTCAGAAAAATCAGCCTCATAACTGATCTCAAAATTACAGTTCTATTGAATTCGGTTATACGTAGGTATAGATTACAGTGATCTGTTTGCTTCTTCATAACATTAAAAAAATCAAAGTATTTTCTCGTACTCTTCAGCAGGTTTTTCTTAGCTTGCAACAATCTCTCTTGATATTAACTGACTATGTGATCTTAAATAATACACTCGCTAAACCTAAATACCTATAGATACTTAGCGATAAATTTCCAACATGGGCCAGGCAAATAACTAGACGGGTATTGCAAAATCTGTACTGTCATGCGGAGATAAATGTAATATAACGTAATATAAAGTTATCAATGCTTTTTGCTAACCAATCATTTTTATAACTCTTCGAAACGTTAATAAGTTCACCAATTAATTACGAAAGTTCCTTGACCAATGTTATAAGCCTAACCCAAATAACATTTTATCACCCCATATCACCTTTAGTGAAAGCGAAGGTATCAATTCTGCGGTTTATTAACCATTTACCTGATTATACTGCGGTCTACTAGCCTATATCAGGATCTGATTGAATTACTTGGTTTGGCTTTACGGTAATTACACCTTAATTGAACTTTATGTTTACAATACGTTCTAATATACTTACAAGGTTTTTTTTAATATCATAGTCACCTGATCATCGCCGTCCATAGACACTTGCAACAGCAGGGAGGTGGGGGAGGGGGGAGAGGAGAAAAGAGCGGGGAGCTGGGCCTCTGGCGCTCCCATTGTCCACATTGTGCACAGTTCCCGCACGTCGGTTTTTTGTTGTTCGGGTGGTAGTACCTCGGACGAGCCGACCCATTCATGCTGAAACCAGTAATAGCTTCATCGTGGCTCTACCACCTACTAATTGAGCTATTTCAATAATTATTATTAACTAACCGCTGGTCACGGCTTTGCACGAATGTACTAAAGTAGAAAATAACCAAAACTTTTCCTACAGTATCACATAATGAAATGCGATGGCAACTGAACAATTGAACATCAACCTGTTAATAGTTTGAAGATCTTCGTACTATTTCACTCACTCACATGTTATATGTAAATTTTAAAACCGGAATTCTTTATTGTTTCATGTGACTTTTCTAACATCTTTAATAAAAACATTATCCTGAAAGTTACAAAGAAATCAAGAAAAGAATTAGCAAAATAGTTGCAACCATTCTCATGTGATGTATGATGCATTTAATATGTAAGTATCCAAACTTTTTTAAAGCAAGTATTCAATACGTAATTAACTTTTTTGTAATAACACCCAATAATTTTATATACTTAACTGATCATTATGAATGAGATATATATAGCTCGGTAACTGAGATGATGATTAAACTATTATGTACGCAACTAAATTCCTTGCTACATTTTGATAGAAATTATTTGATTGAAGAAACATATATAGATTTTAATTATTTATCTAAGACACCATCGAGTCTTAGGCTACGATAATGCAATTCAGGTAAATATAAGCCAAGATAAGCGCGATATTAATTATATGTATTTGTGACATATCGCAAACTGTCAAGAATTAAAAAGCTTATAACAGATAGCTAGCTAGCAATTACTCTTGGTCCGGGAGTAAATACTAAATATAACAGACCGACATAAATATACAGATATAGTATAGCTTGAAATTTTCTTATTGAATAAAAATAAATCATATAGTGTAAGTGAGCATTCAGATCGTTATATAGTGGATTAAAGTTCCAAATAAATCCAACCCAATCGCATCCGGCACACTGTTAGTCTTTACATATTTAATATATATAAATTAATATTTGTTTGTTCGTATCTTATGAGCTGCCATGCCGTTAATCTGACCTCTGCTAACTTATTCCTTATTTTTGCTCGAAGATTATATATGCCTAGTACATTTAACTTCTATATGTTAAATAGTTTAGTACTGAAGAGGTATTTTAAAGAGCATTTCTGCAATTCCATATCTTCTTACAATTTTACATTTCTTTAATTATAATTTAAAAAGCGCATGTGGAGCGTCTGGTTTTTTTTGTGTATAATATATGTCAAATATATCAACTTAATGCATTAATATCCTCGATTTAATTATTTAAAGAGCATTTCTGCAATTCCATATCTTCTTACAATTTTACATTTCTTTAATTATAATTTAAAAAGCGCATGTGGAGCGTCTGGTTTTTTTTGTGTATAATATATGTCAAATATATCAACTTAATGCATTAATATCCTCGATTTAATTACTCTTAATTATACTTTAAATTTGCAATTTATCATCAAATGTAGATCACAATTTACACTTATAATTAAAAAAAAGTGATATACATCGATACAGGTTTCTAGTTAATTGGGCATAGAGTCAAACAGACAGAAGTCGTATTTTTCAATTGTTTATTTTTTATATCATAGGAGCCAAACGAAAAGGTGGGTAATAAATAGCTTTCTGCACTTCTCCTCCATATAAACTTTAACTATGCCAAATTTCACGTTCATCCGTTCGCGCAATTCCGTTAAAAAGGGATACAAAGTTTAGGCTTCACGGCTTTCATATATAGATGATAATAACTGAATGTAAATTACAATGTGATTGTTTGCTACGACTTGTACACAGAGTTAAGTATGTATTTATATATTGCTTTCGTTCTTTCAGAGTTAAATTTTAAAGGAATATAAACTAAAACAATAACTTATATTAAAACCGCATTGTGACATAAACTTTAAACAAACTTGCCAAGTTTATTTCAAGTGATCCGAGTGAATAATATTAAGGATGGTGACCAAATATCTAGAAAACTTTAAACCAATTGTGTGTATATTGTAATTTACGTTTTTTAAAAGACCACCTACCTACCTATATTAGATTGGTTGCAACGATTATATACGTGATAAGCCCATACGTACACTTCCTTTTAGTTGATAATCATAATCAGCCTGTAAGAAACTCATTGCAAGGTCATAGGCCCCATCCCGAAAGGATGGTATAGACATAATCAACATGGCAGCTAACGACATACTGGTGATTTCAGCAAACTCTTAGAAAATAGTTCAATGTTTCCCACATACAGTACTACTACAAGAACATTTCTCAGGTTCGGGTTTCCTCACGATGTTTTCCTTCACCGTTAGGCGATCGTCGTTATTAGACTGTAAGAGACCCACTGCAGGAACATAAGCCTCTTCCCGAAGGAAGGGTGGTGGGGTAGGCGTGTAAATAGCCGTGATCCACCATGCGGTGTGATGAACTTATTATGTCCGAACACGGGGATGCGTGTCAGACTAATTTAGTTTGTACTCTGAGTATTGAAAGTATGTGATCAATACTGGGAGGTATATACAGCACTTTCGCTTACCAAAATTGCTGGTTGCGGCTGCCTGGTCCTCGCACGTCCACAAACACTACACTTAATATATTTACTGCGGTGAAAGAAGCGGATTACACTTAATATTAAAGCGGGTCGTGTCCTTTTCAACAATTACGATGCGGAGTATCCCGGAACGGAGTACTGCACTTCTGTCATAGTTAAACTATATGGCGGGACATCCGCCTCACCAGAAGGTGTGGGCATAATGATGATGGATGATTATTCACCACGCTAGCCCACGATGTATTGGCGATTTCAAACTCTGAGAAATCAACAATTTTTTTTCCCACACACAGTAGAACTACAAGAACATTTCTTAGGTTCGGGTTTCCTCACGATGTTTTCCTTCACCGTCAGCCGATAGTGTTACCAATTTAAATTGGTAAATGTACGCGAATTCCGAAAAAATCGTTGGTATATACTGGGGTTCGAACTTACGGACACCGGAATGATATTCCAAAGGTCAAACCACTAGATCACTTGGTCATGTTTCGGGTTATATCTAGCTGCCAAGAAGCTTGCAGATCAGCATCACAATGGTAACTGCCTGTGGTCTACTCCTTTCTCAAGGGCCGCAACGTATCTGTGATTCCTCTCGTGTTGCAGATGTCTATGGGCGGCGGTGATCATTTACCACCAGTTGTCCTGCATGTTCCTTTAATGGTATTAAAAAAATGACCTGAATATATGTTAGTGAACGCCTTTGATTTTCGATTGCGCTGTGCTTATTACTATTCTAATTTAATTCTAATTTCTAATTTTATTACCAAAATCCATTTCGGGCCGCGAAATGATTGTCGACCTACTTACAAGAAGACATCATCCCAGCAGTCTGACGTTGAGTAACCGGTTCTGTGTAACGCAGTCATAACCTCCGTACGTGACTTCTCGCTAAATGTACTCGTATTTTACGCGACTACACTCAGTCACTACCGGGTCCTTATATTTTGATGTCTATACTCGTAGTCGTTCTAATATTTTGCGCTGTGAAGGTTTCTCTGTTTTCTACAAACTAGACAATGTTAAAAATACTTCTGAAAGCACTTCTGGACCTTAAAACTATCGTCTGTTTGGAAAATGACTGCGACACCGAGAAGAACGCTCTATAAGTCATCTACTTTTTGCTTCCACCTTCGTCCGCGTGTATGAAAATTTAGTCTGCCCCTCGTCTAATTTGTAATCTAAACTTTAAAATAAATTACTCGTAAGATATGAATTTGTTTGGCCAGGTTTCAATTTGGGCCTGAAAGATCTGGTTATTCTGGTTTCTGTAAACATTTGTAATAATTTTAAACGAATTTCCTTAATATGACATTCATTCTAAACCAGAAGAATGCACTAGAAAGCATAGTTGCAATAATAATGCAAACACTTTTAGATAATTCTGTAAGGAATTATTTTACATTAGCTTTTGCTCGCAGTTTCACTCGCGTTGGTGTTATATATTATATTATGATATTTCACCTATTATTCGAGAATAAAACATTTTCTCTGGATGAAGAGTATTATATCCTTTTCTTTATCCTTGTCAACGTGTATACTTTCGTTATATTTTTTCGAGCTGACTACGCTATTGGCCAGTCGGACTTTCATAGCTTCACGGGACTAAGGCAAGCACTTCACCGCTAGCCAACAAGCTCAAGGGTACCAGAATGGCCGAACCTTGGCTTCGGCTGTTGCCTTGGATGGAACTTTGCGAATCTGTCTAAGCTAACCAAAGCTAGCTATTCATAGCAAGAGCAATACGGTAGATCATGCTTACATAGCATGTCATGATGCAAAATTATAAATATATCTCCTGCCAAAAATACCGCTCATCGAGCCTAAAGAAGTTTTCACTTTAAAATAAAAATGTAAAAAAATCAAACAAAAGACTTTCAGTTTAATAGTTCTGTTCTCGCGTGTGTTTTTATTACAACTTAACAGAACTACTCTAGTATCATATATAACAGATTACATACCTAATGCACTCAGGCGAAGCTGAGGCGTATCACTAGTATAAATTAAAGAGTGTATTTCTAAATATATGTAGATAAAACTGGAACAATTCGATTGGTCACCATGTAAATTGGTACACAAAAGAATATTTTTAAAATGGATAAGTTTGTCACGCTATGTTCTCGGTAGTATATGGCACTATTTGGTATATTATAGTTTTAGAAAAGTTTTTTTTTATGTTATATCAGGCAAACGAACAGGTGGGTCACCAGATGTTAAGTGATCACCACCGTCCATAGACAGTGCGTTGCTGACCTGTGTTTGGGAGAAAGGAAGGGAGGGGGAGAGGCGAGGGGAGGGGAGGGGGAGGTGGTCCTCCGGCGCTCTCACTGACCGAACAAAACGCAACAATGCAACAAACACTGTTACTTCACGTCGGTTTTCTATGAGAGGGTGGTACTGCCCCGGATGAGCCGAGTCATTAATTGTGAAACCAGTAGTAACTTCAGCGTGGCTCTACCACCTTAAGCTGAAGGTAAAGTATATTGTAAATAAACATGGACTAAGCCACGAACAGTTGCTAGTAGTAAATATAAAGTTTTATATAAAATCTCTGTACACGACTTTCTTTGGCATAAGGATACTCTTTGTAAATCTATTCACGAATTATAAAGTTCTTGCTGTTTTTTCTCCTCAACAATTCACTAACTTTGTACGTGGCGGAGCTAATGCGATACATACAGACGTAGAATTTATTAAGTATTTTACATTGAATAAAAAATATGTTTAAATACTTTTTGGTCAAATAACGATTTTTAGTTATTATGAAAACCAATAGAAAAGTGCTTAAAATCTGTAGTGAAGTTTCTGAAATCTTCTGTCGATGGAGGTTGGTTATTAGTTTCTTAAGTTAAGCTATTAATATAAATAGTGATTATCAGTTTCGGTATAAGCTTCAGTTTTAGTTTATAGTCAATTTATACCCGGTTTCTGATGTACTTTAATTGTAGTTTATTTGTTCAATAACGTTATCGGTTCGATAACTTGCCAAATTGCGTTTCTAAACACACAATCATACGATAAATGTCAGTAAAACTCAACGGGCCATTTGACAGTTTGTGTTATTTCGTTTGTCATTTTTTGTTTGTTTGATTGTTTAACTTTGTTGAGTCAACAACTACTGATAGTTTAACTGAGTTGACGGACATTAGTAATTACTAGCTGTTATTTTATATTTAAAAAACTCTTAACAGAATTACATCGAGTTTCTCAATTGGTATTAATAAAGTTAAAGTAACTACAATTTATCTAGACTTATAAGCAAATACATGATTTAAAAAAATGTTAGCTGTCTACATTGTTACATTTTTTCATAGACTCTAAGCAGTAGTAATTGAATGAACAAACACGACTTCGATATAAGTGTTTTAGAGTTTAAGAACTAATAACAAAATTGCAAAGCGTAATTCTTATGACATAAGAAATAGATTTCTAAGAAAAAGAAGTCGCGGCCATTAACTCGACTCCAGTAAAATAATATCATACTAGTTCACACGGACATGCCAACTTCCTAATCTAATTGTTGGAACGAAGATCCTTACGGCAGGCTTGGAGGAGATAGGGATTTTGCTGCGCGACCGAACTGAAAAAAATGTGATAATAAAACCGTATGAAAAAGTGCGTGGAATAAAACCGTTAAATGAGACGTGCGTAGGCGCGACAGTCGTATACACAAGCGAGTAGTGTATAATACATTTCTCTTTCTCCTTCTTTCTTTCGAATTCTCGATGAAATTAATCGTTGAATTAATTTAATTAATCGGTGAATTATAATATCGGTTAATCGGTAATTTAATTAATTTAGTTAATTTATTTTATTTTTTTGCAAATTGTGTCGATTCTACATTAGCCGACGGAACTTCGTTCCTACCTGGTGTCCCACGACACCACATATTTTTTATTATAACTGAGAATGTTTGTTTGTTTATTTACTTATTCCGCTTTCATGGCTTCACTAAACAACAGGTTATCATGAAATTTTCGTGAAGTCAGGGGTATAAAACAAGATACCTTACATACAGAAAAATAGTACTATTTTAAGATGAAGGTTACATTTGCATTAATTAAGAGTACGTAAGAGAAGCAGAGTTAATTGACATATAATTACATTTGTCATGTATGAGGGTAAAATAATTTGATTATTCTGCGAGATGAACGGAATAACACTATGTCACGGCTGTTTTTGATCGCCCTCGAACAAGTGGGAACTTAGCAAGTGGGTTAGCATTCAACCGACGATATCTAAGTTTGTTAATACAAGTCAACTCGTCCCAGTTAATCTAGCAACAAACGTAGTAACTTTGATACGAGGTGGGAAGCGACTTTGGGGTTTTATGGGTGGTTACATCTTGAGTGATGGTAGCTTATTCATGGCCGTTTATTCGTGTTTAACTTTCACTACTCTACCTTAGTAACACTATTATGAGAGAAGTTACTATCTCTTTCTGCAGGTTTTACATCCTACTTCATAAACATAAAACTATTTATACATAGATATATTATTTTAAAAATGTTCCAATACACTTTTGACTTTGGTTGGTTTTCTGCTGGGTCTTCGAGAACCTTTAAAATTTTTATTCAGATCCAGCTGATAATAATAAAGATACAATGCACGTACCTCGTGATCTTCCACAGAGCTATAGTTGGCCACTGAGCTTCCGCGAATGTTAGGATACAGCTGCTGATTATTGGGATGGCGTATCGTCCGCTTGATTAAAAAAAAAATGGGAGTCACATGTCACTTTTTCTTTTTCTTTTAGAAGAAAAGAAGTATAACTTCAAAAACAATTTAAATTATATTTTATACCTAAATTAACCATATTAATTATGTTTGTAATAATAATTTAGAAAGAAAGAATTACTTTATTGTTGGGATTACATTTACTTTATTATTAGATTACGGAAACTATTTAGACAGAAAAAAAACAATTGAAAATTAAAAACAGATGTCCAACAATTGGCGACCACGTTCAGCAAAAATCTGCAATACAGTAAGTAGTACTTACTGCAGCGCTGATTTTCGATGGCAGCCTATATGATGATAAAAGGTTTTTACATAAGTATGTATTATATTTAAAATGGTGTAAAGAAGAAATCGCATTGAAATTTGTATATAATGTTCTTTCGAAAATATTTCATCTATATATTTCACAAAATAAACAGTATTTTGTATTAGTGAAAACAATTACCTTTTCGCAAAAAAAATGAAATAAAACTTTAATTATACCCCTTTCATAATAATTCCAATTCTTTAACCACTGTTGAAAATTATTTGATCCATTTAAAATTAATGAGTTTTTCTATTGCAAAAAATACGAACATACCTTTTTTGAGAGTTGAATTTTTTTTAGCATTTTTGTTGGTCACCCTACCATTAATTAATACGGAGGGTAACCAAACTATGTCTAAACCTGAGATCTATTCGTCACCGGCGCGGTGACCTGTAACTTCGGTTTCTATGTAGGTTGTTAATGTCAAATATGACTACCTCGAGTTACACGACTAACCGTCATAGAAGTCAGATTCAACAAAGAGTAAACAACGTAGATGAGTCTAATAATTGCAATCTTAAACATATAAAAATCCAATGTCATGATGTTTGTCCACAATGAACTACAAAACTACTTCGATCTTCATCGTCATGAAAGTTGGCATTTATGTATAATTTAGTCCAACTTGACAGATAGGATGATTCATATTTCGATTAATGGCATCAATATATTTTAAGTATAAATTTAATTTTTGTCAATGTTGATTATTGTTACTAATTTTAAGTTTGATCAGTCTCGAACAGATGGGGCTTTAAATTAGTTTGCTGACAGAAAACTGTAGGATCGACTGTTATACATATCTCGTAGATGGCGCCACGTTTTAATTTTAATTTTGTTTTCAACTACAGAGTATATTGTGGCACACGTGTTCTGTTAATCTATTAAATACTTTGTTATCATAATTTTAATTCAACACAACGTAATAAGTGGGCCACAGCAACGCGTGTCCGGCTCAGTTAGTCTATAGTCTAATAATGATATTATAAAGTGGTAAAGTTTGTGAGTTTCTGACATTGTAGGGGGTAGACTCAGGAACTACTAAATCGATTTTGAAAATTCTTCTACCAATTGAAAGCCACGTTATTTGTAAGTGTCATAGGCTATATATTAACCAGAAAAATGGTAAGATTTTATTATGGTAGTCGTATTTGCTAAGTCGGAGAAAAAACGGTCAAACAAAAACGTTTCTTACGAACGCTGCCTTAACGATGACAACAATTGAGTTCTAGAGAAAAGTTGTAGAGTTTGATAATGCCTACAAAAGTCAACGACAGCATATGTCTAACTTTTTTGTTTAACTTACAAAAAGTAGTTTTTTTATAAATGTTTACCGCCCAACGAAGTGGACACGGGTGAGCTAGTAAGATATATATTTATTGAAGATGACGAAATATATTACGTAATTAAATAATATGAGTTGATATTTTAATTTGACATTGCAATTTCGTCCGTGTGCTAGAAATTTCGTCAATGTGTTCGTGTATACAAAAGGTTTTGTCAGAAAATCAGTATTGCAATCCTTGGAAAACGTGACTTATGTTGAGCCAACGACCTTCGGGACTCCATGCTAATTATTTCTCTTGAATTATTTATGTTTATATACTTGTAAATATGTTTCAAATGTCTTGATACACTCTGTTGTCTTTAATCTTACAATTGAAGTACATTTTGTCAATAAACGAGCATCATTCGCGCAAAAACGTGCATTTTTTAAGCGCGGCACGGTGTTTTCTTTTTGTAGAGGTCTTACTAGTTCCACCTGAACAGTCGTGCGTTTTGTTTTACGCGGGCATTTTAAAACGTAAGGAAAGGATGGAAAGGATTAAGCTTGTCCAATTACTTTTACCTGAAATTCCTAAACTTCAATTAAAAGTTAATAATCATAGCTTCCAGTAAACGCTATTTAGCTCTAAAGGTGGGTGGAATTTCAGTTTACGATACTTTATAAAGTAAGGTTTTAATTAGTTTTAAAATTTTTGTAAAATCCGTGGTAAGAAAAATTTGGATTATCAAGTTCACCTGCATGCTGTTATGAATCTATGGATATAAAAACAATATCTGGTGTTTTTCCTAGGTAAATATTCCAAACAATTTGCACGTCTTTGGGAAGATTTTTACTTCTAAAGTATTGTCTAGATTACATATTATTAGGCTTTTTCATAGAAGCTAAGAAGTAATGGCAAAATTTAACAGCAGTGATTTAAAATTACTTAAAGTATTATGGGGATATAATTAGTAATGACAAAATTATTTTAAAAACGATTTAAAAAGTACAAATTTACTAATTTTAAATTATCTTGAGTGTATGAAACTTGAGCTTTATTTCAGATTTTAATTAATTGTTAAAAACATAATTCTATTTCTTTCTTCTCTGATTCTTGCATTTTCATTAATTCCTGGGCATAACTTTAATTCTCTAATTTATCAAAATGTTAGTTAAAAATTAATTATAATATTCCCCCCGAGCATGAGACGTACAAAAAATAATAAAACACAGAATCATAAAATATGGTAAAATAATAGATTGTCCACAATTAATCCATATAAAACACATAGTTTCTGAGAGCGAAGTCCGTCGGCAATTAATATTTATATGTCAGTGACCGCTCTATATATTTATGTTTTAATCTGTGGACTGCAGCCCGGGCTATAGCTGCAGAGGGCGATAGCTTCCACAATAGCCGTCGCTGGACTGTGAACTAGATAAGAGGACTTAAATTAATTAATGGAAGGGTTAGATACGCATCTTTTGTTCTATTTAGCGTAAAGACCCCAAATGTCGTATATGGGCGATACTATCATGGTTATATTGGAGAGGATTGTCAAATATTTGTTTAAAATTTCATCAACCTAATACCATTAGCTTAATTACTTGGAAATAAGTGTAATACTTTTTTAAAAGTTATACGCAAGCATTAACCGCTTGTTTTGGATAATTAGTGAAAAAAGTACCTCCTAAGTATAGATAATAAAAAATTCTGCTTTTATATTGGATTCTGAAGAATTTTTACATCCCTTTACTTAAGATTGACCATCGAAGAGAGAAGGTCGATTTAAAAACGGAGGATGAATGTATAGACCAATGTTGGACGCGTAACAGAAAATTATACCCGCGTATAATAATCTATTTCAGAAGGTTAAAATGTCGCTTGGTTTAGGTGGTGGATATTATACAGTGAGATTCTAGTCGGTAGGAGTCTGACATCTAGCTATCCTGATAGAAATTACACCTATGATAGGGTTTTTCCAGGTAAAAACGATCACCCACAATGTAGATTTAAATGTGCTTAACTCTTCTATATATTCTTTACTCGTGGGAAAATTTTGATATTCCTTATGACACACAAGGGAAAGGTTATTGTCATTTGCCAAGGCTTGTGTATGACTGGTCCTCAATTTAAATTTTTTTTTTTTCAGCTTCACCGGACTACTAAGGCGAGCGCTTAAGGCACTCAGCCGATTTTACTATGACAACTAGCTCAAGGGTGCGCGGCACACCTCGGCTTTGGCTGTTGCCTGATACAAGCGATTCGCGACCTATCTGAGCTAACCTAAGCTAAGCTAACTATTCATACATATATGAGTTGTTGAAACATATATGTGTACCAAGCATACATACCTCAACAACCCTTATATATATTTCGTATCGGATAATATTCTAAACTATTTCAGTTTGATAAGGGAAAAAATAAAACCCTTCCACCTTATTATGTGTAAGCATGTATGCGTGCACGTGTGTGGAGGTGATATGTGTAATGTTGTCGCAGTGATGTAAGATTTTGTGTCACTGTATCGCGCGAGCAGCGTACTCAAGGGCTCCAAGCCGAGGGAACGGACCTAGGCTTGAGCTGCTGCCGAGGGGGGCCTAGTCTGGTGTGCGGGAGTGAAATTTACCCCCAGTTTAAATTATCATTCTTAACTTTGAAGCCGTTAGTGAACAATTTCTGATGTCGCTTGACTTTTACGATGTACGTTATTAAGGCTTTCTTTTGACTAGATGTGGTGCATTTTTTTTTCTATTCTGCAGAATTTTGGTACGCACCTTTTTTTGCTTTCGTTTTTTTTATTGTGTACGTCAAAAATCGTATCTGTGAGCAACTCTTGGGTGTTTTTTTATTTATTTATTATTATTTTATATGTTTATTTGTTATATTTTTATGATTTCATTTAACTATTAACTATTTTAGGACGGATTTTTTAATGACGTTATTGCCTTTATGGCGGTTCTATTTTGATCCATTATAGCCATCCTTAGGTTATAATTTACGATGTCCCGCGCCAGAACGTCCACAGCCCGGTGAATGAACCTACTATCTAGTGCATATTTATTCTTAAAGCTAGAATTGAATGTTCTTCCTTCTAAGTTATACACGTCTAATTTACAACTATTATTTTTAACATAAAACTGATATTAAAATACTCCATAGAAACTTGCATTGGTAGTCTTACTATACACGAGTTACAAAAACGCAAAATGTTCTCTCTAAAAATATTTTGTGCCCAAAATTTCATAATTTTTGTTTATCCCGCTAACACAAAACATAGATTAAATTTTATTACAGCGGCCATTGTTATTTTTATAGCCGTGCAGTGCCTCATAAAAGTTCCCCTGAAGCCTGGTTAAGTGAAATTTGTGTTGTCTAGAAGAATTTTTGCAGTAAAGTGATTCTTATCTGTAATTTATTATGATCTCGCTAATTACGTTATATAATTACTTCAATATTAATTGTTATAACTATTTATGGATAATTAAATTTAATATGTCCATTAGCGTAGTAATAAAAAATTGGCTATAAAATAAATTTACCTGACTGCTTCCTTTTTTTCTTTAATTTAAAACTTTGATGGCTTGAAGGTAGCGCTCGTCAACAGTTTTATTAACGATAAACCTTCTATAATTTTCACGAAATTAAAATCAAATATTGAGTATATCGATTTTAGATAAAGATGATAATAAATTAAGTACTAGCCCTACATAAAGAAAACGAACTGGGTACATTAAAATGTATTGCATTGGTTTCTATAACCCTATTCGTAGATTTCGGCGATTATTGCGAGATGCTATTTTTGCTATAGCATTGAGTGGTCGTTAAGATTCGTAGCTATTTCGTTTAAAATCATAAATGTTAAATCGCTTTAGTACAGTACATTAGAAGGTCATAATAATTTCAGCAACGTATCACGCTCCAAATATAATTCACACGTAACAAATTAAAAATATCACAGTAACTCCCATCTTTATATGTGATTCCCTTAATTAATTAAGACAGATTTAATTATATTAAAATCCGTTCAGCAGTTTCAAATAACAGAAAGCGGCAAAGAAATAAACTTATATACATGCATTCACGTAAAAAAGTGCTTTCGTTCCGTATAGTCGTGTATTATAAGGTAAAAAGGAATATTAAAAAATAACAGTCAAATGTTATATAAAACATCAAATTATTTAAAAATAGTACTAATGATGACATATTAATGTGAAAATAGTTATAATATTATCTATATATTAATACGTGAAGCCCAAACTTTGTATCCCTTTTTGAGAGAAATGCGCGAACGGATGAACGCGAAACTTGGCATAGTTAAAGTTTATATGGAGGAGAAGTGCAGAAAGCTATTTATTTTATATAAAATGCATTAGAAGTACGTTAAATTAATTAAAATATGCATTACTCACACTGCTGCTTCAATTTTACACAACATATACACACATGTAAATAAAAAAGACATATTGACATCTGTCAATAAAGGACTTCAAAAAAGGTTGTGAAGGAGGTTGCTATGCTCGACTGTATGTATTATTTTACTCTTACGTTCCAATTACCCTTTTTCATTCTACATTCAACTTTAAAAAATCAATGAACTATGGTCGAATGTCGGCCACTGGGCGCCCACTAGTAATAAAATAACTATAAATCTTGACAAAAGTATCAATTTCAATAATAATTTAATCTAATAAATATTCCACTTCAACTGAAGTTCTTTGTTATAATGCAAATTATTCAATAAAATTATCATTGTTAACCTTTTCAAAGATTCGTCGTTGAACACTGAACATAAATTAAGTTCTGATCTCAACTTTGAAATAAGTCACTCGTAAAATATAAAGCAGTTACTATTTGGTTGTCCACGTTCGACTTTGCATCTGAAAGCTCTGATTGGAAGGGTTTCGGTTAATAGGTATTTGTAATAATTTTAAACATATTTTTCTTATGTCATCCATTGCAAACTACAGAAAAATATATTAGAAAGTACAATTTCAACGATACTCTCAGATAAGACTCTTAAAAATGATTTCAAATAACAAATAATATATTTTCGACGGCAGAAATACGACAGTCTTTAGGAAGATAAATCTTTAGGAAACTGTAACATCACGTATTGATTAGTGTTTCTGTTCACGGAATACCAAAAATGAACTATTGATTTATATTTATTTATTAAAATCTACTTTAAACAGGTAAAGAAACATTTTATAATATTCAGTTTTTAAGATAACCTATAAAAATCTCATTATATTCGTTTAGTGTCTACAATCGCATTATTCATGATATTAAATTAGTCTATTATTATATTAAAAGCAATATTCCAAACGTCTGTAAAAATTCTATGCTAAAATTAACTACTGAAAGTGCTTTTAAGAACACCTTTCAGAGATATATGTATGTAGATAAGTCGTCTGTACAAAGATAGAGAGGCGCAACTAGAGTGTAATGCCATTACAGGCGGCCATTTTGTTAATGCACATGCACTGGCTTGTAGAGGCGGCCCTGTGTAGGATAACTTGCTGCAGTCAAAAGAAAAATTATAGTTTTTGATAAATTATCTCTATTTAGTTAATATTATGTTATGTCTATAAAAAAACTTATATATAACTTATATTATCTTTAAGCCGATTTCAATGATTTTTATTTTATTCGGATTGTCGATACTTGATACTTTATTCAAATTTGAAGGGAAGGGAGGTGGGCCTCCGGCGCTGTCAGTGACCGAACAAAACGCAACAATGCAAGCACTGTTACTTCACGTCGGTTTTCTCTGAGAGGGTGGTACTAACCCGACTGAACCGACCCATTCATGCTGAAACTAGTAATAGCTACAGCGTGGCTTTACCAGCTACAAAAGTTTAGAACCAGTCTCGCCTGATATGTATTTGTACAGTATAGTCTGTAGGTACTTCGTACACACATCGCAGCGTCGGGGTCACCAAATGTAGGAGCTTCGGCTCACTACTAGAACATTCCAGACTAACACAGACAGCGTAATAATAAAACTCGGAGTGCGTAAAATAGACTGTTTATTAAAATGATTATAAATATATAGAGACACGCGACATTATATTTATTTGTTCAATTGTTTGAACAACATTCTATTTATAATATTTACAAAAGTCTCAGCCAGCCTGCCAAAGAGGATGACATTCTCGGTAGCTACATGATTCCCCCTCAAGCGAAGCGTACCGGCATCTTGGTGCTTCGACCGGAACGTGTCTTCTGCAGGGTAATTGGCTCGGAAGTAGCGTTGCCTAGAGTAGTGCTTGGTCGCTCCACGTCGTTGAAACCGTAGGCGGGTTTTATACGATCAATGGCTGCGGTTGCTTCTCTAGTATGGTATTGTAGTGAAAACTTTTGTGAAGTACTTTGTACTGCAGTCCATATTTTTCTACCTGCTACATATTTAGAATTAGGGTTGGCACCGATTTCAAGTAAATTCTTAGGTAGCACATACAATTAATGTAATAAATAATCATTTTTCACTTCTTAGTACCTTGTAATTTCTTTAGTGGTTTTGACATTGAAGTCGATTTAATTATCCTTTTCATTCTGTTATTTGTAACTAAATTATACATTTAAGACAGTTCGTGTCATTTTCCGATTTGTCTCAGTGACTGCTGCATAAGCTTCAAATAAAAACTCCTCATATTAATTCCCACGGTTCTCTGAATAGGTAATTTGTGGTGAATTACATTATCATAGATGGTTTTTTTCAGCGTTCCCCTTTTAGGTGTTTTATGTACTATGCCGTATTAAAATGTGAATATGTCATAAAAATGACTGATGTTGAAACTTATGACACTGATGTTAGAAATGTTTTTAATACATAATTTAACTAGCTGGTACCTACCCCCAACTTCGCCTGAATTGTTTATTATCTTAACAATTTATATTATGCAACAAGGAAAAAATCTTAAGAAAAAATTGAAAGCAAAAATACACTTTGTATCCAAAATTTATTTGCACACAATTTTATCCATTTACTTTAACGCTCTTGTATACGCGCACCATACCGCTTGCCTCACTTGACACATTGCTAAACGCGAAGTGTTTATAAAATAATTATTCCAGGCGAAAGGTTAGACGCTCGCAGTATTCTAGGATATGACACGACATGGTCACATTTAACACACAAAATAATAATATCAAAACAAATACTAATAGACAACAAAGAGAACCGTAGGTAAAGTTTGTTCCAAAATTTTCAAAAGTATAGATAATAACTTTAATGCTATGGTATGGATAATATCATTACCATTTGAATTAAATGAATTGCCATTTCTTTTATTTTAACAATTTTTAATACTAAATTTTAAAAAAGAAAGGTTCTGGCATCATTTTGAAGGTTATGTGTGATTATTTCAGAAAACATACTATTGAATTTTATGACCCTTGTCTTGTATTAATCTATACATTTAGGGGAAAGTTTAAGTTTATAAAATACTGGCGATCTCCGAGACTATGTTCGCATAAATTATAATATAAAATGTAATAAGAATAGAAGATAGATGTTTTTTGTCTATATTTTTGAAGTTATACTTCTTTTGGCGCGTTAGGGAAAAATGATTAGAGTAAATTTTTACGATGCGCGCGCACACCGTCACGAAAAACCGACACCCTGAAGTTAGCTATAGTCAGCATTTCGTTTCTTTGTATTAAAACTTCCAATGTATTAAATACCTTTTATTCTATTGTTAGTTTCGTTTTTTCAACAAACGTAGAATAAGGCGAAAATAATTTTGAAAAGATTTTTATCCTGTTACGCCAAAGAAGTAGAACTTCTAACGCGTGTACATATGTACACACATACTTTTTTTACATAAAATCATTAATTCCAGAGATTATTTCCCATATCAAAACGACTGCACTACAACTAAGCCTTTCAAAGAGGAAGAGTTTTTATTCAAAATTACGTAGCAGGATGTAAGCCACTGCCACTTAAACTGAATTCATATTTTACAACGTTCATTCGGAACGTTGTTCGCTCTGAGAGCTCACTATTACATTTTACAGTTGCTTTTCAAATGTAAATAATTTAGCAATACTAAGTCGTAGCCGTAAACCGGTTACGGCTAGAATTTCACCAGGATGCCTATAAAATTTATCTCGAAGTAAAATTTTACGATTTCTCCTCGCGTAATAATAAATCTTCCCTTTGAAAGTCTCATCCCTTCTTTGAATATTTTAGAGAAATTATGAATAAGAAAATTTCTGAAGCCTATTCTATAGTATGTACTAATATTATAAAGGGTTGTTTGTTTGGTTGAACGTGTTAGTCTCAATTACTGATCCGTTTTGAAAAATTACTTCAGTGTTAGATAGTTCATTTATCGAGGAAGGCTTTAGGCTATTTATCATCCCGCTAAGACCAATAGGAGGGGGAGCACCAATGAAGAATGTTTCAAAATTGTTTATTTTTTCTTTCGAGTGCTTCCGTAGCGTATTGGTGTTGGCCCAAATAACTATTCTACGCGGACGGAGTCCCGGGTAAAGGCTAATTAGAAGTAATGTTTCGAACAATTATTATTAATTAGAAAAATCTATTATTGATAAATCTATTATTGATTGGATTGATGGACTTCTGTGCATAGAGTGAAAGTCTTTTACAAGAGATTCAGTTATAATAAAAGGAATACATATTCAGTTCGAAAGTAGATTTCACTGTGAAAGTTATAAAACGGTGTGACGTCACCGATCGCCGATATTTTTTAATGTATCACAGCTATTCTTTTACATTTTAATTTACATAGCTGCCACGGCCACACGTTGCTGTGGCTCAGTTATTATATTGATAAGAATTCACAATTGTCGTTGATAATATGACCAATAAACATCACTTAAAGACTTAAATTTTTTTTTTAATATAAAAAACTATTTTTTGTGACTCAAATATAAACGTTAGACATATGCTGTCGGTGACTTTTATGTAGACCTTATCAAGTTCTACAACTTTTCCTTAGAACTCAATCGTATATCTCTCATCGTTAAGCAGCGTTCGTAAGAAACGTTTTCGATCGACCGTTTTTTCTCCGACTTTGCAAATCCGTCTACCACAAAAAATACTTTTCATTTTTCGGGTTAATATATCCTATGATACTCAGAAATAACGTGGCTTTCTACTGATAAACGATTTAGTAGGTTATTTTATTATTAAATCGGTTTAGTAGTTCCTGAGATTACCCCCTACAACCTCACAAACTTTATCTCTTTATAATATTAGTTTAGAAGTATAGATAAAAGCAGCGTCTATAAAGTAGCGATTTAAATAAAGGTCCAAAAGAATCATAAATTTCTAGTGGTTTTTTAATCATAAGAATTATTAGGTTGACATATGCGTTTGTGGGTCCATGAATATGTTTTATTTGATAATTGGTAAAAAAGGGTATTTTTTTATTTAATCCTTAAATGCATGCTGTTGCCAATTGTCTACATTCTACTTCCACTTCATTTTATTCAAAAATCTAAGTGTATGCATTTTCAAAACTATATTAAAACCGTATGCGTGAAAGAAAAAGTTTACATTGGTTTTGAGAGATACATTATTTAAGTGTTAAAGTAATATTATAAAGAAAAATGGATTTTTGTTTGTAACGAATACTCTCAAAAAATACTTAGCTAATTTTAAAAGTTCTTTCACTTATACCTTCACCTTATAAGTGAATAACATGGGTTCATTATTGATGAGTACTATACAAAATTAAGGAAAAGGTTCTAAACCCCTGATGGAGATGAATGCAAAATTTCAAGATGGTCAGTTGATTAGTTAAAGTGTGCAATGGTAACAAACAAATAAACTGATAATCGCATTTATAATATTAGTTAGGAGACATACAGCTTATACTACGATAACCAAACATTTTATATACTGTATTACATTTAAGGTAAAAGGTAGTTTCATATAAAGATCTGACATAAGAACCCACGGTTCAATAATAGAGCTTATTACCACTGTAGTTGGCTATAAAATACCTTAGCCACATAAAAAAACAGTATATGTATCAGTGTGTATACTGGGAGGTGAAAATTCTTTCGCCTATATGTGTTAAATTATATATATATAAGAATGATCATAAACTGTATACCATACGAAGTCCCGTAGTATAAATACTGAACTATATAATTACTCGTTTTTGTATACTACTAGACCCACACAAATACATACTTATCTTACGTTTAACACAGAACGCGTAACGTAATTTTTTCCCTATCGTGCCATAAGAAGTTTTACTTCAAACGCATATACAAAAACCCAAGATGCACGCTTAAAGTCTCACAGCCAGCATACAAAAATGAGTTCATTATTTTGGATTATGCACTCATTACAAATAGTCTTGTGTTGCTTACGTCCTTGTATAAACAACTTTAAATCATTCGGGTATGGTTGAATTTGCAAAATCATACGTTTATCGCATAACTATAACGTATGTGTATTGTGGAGTCTTTGCGGGACGATTTTGGGCCCTACTTTTATTTGAAATTGTGTGTCTTGGGTTTCTATATGTCAATGTTCAAACGGTTAATTTGTTTTTATATAATTGCAAACTAACACACGATCTATGTAGGGACGATTAGGAAAATTAGATAGTAAGTATGTACGAACGAATCATCATTATTATAGGTAATTAAAAGTTGCTTATAATATGGCTTATATTCTTTTTGATAGGTTATCTCTTAAAGTGAGTGCAAGGATGTTAAAGTTAAAAAGTAATTTATGATCAAAGTAGATTGTATAAACTTGTAAAAATAAAAAACGAACGTTTCAAAAATCGGTAATCGATACTCTACGTAACTGCGGAAGGTATTCGCAAAGCGTGCAAGAGCTGCAACCACTTTCATCCGGTTATAACCGGTTAAAGGCAGACTGTTGAGCAATTAGTTTAATATTCCGGTATCGGTTTCAGGATATTGGTTCGCGCTGATCTCTTCTATAACCTTTGCGAAGCATTCTCGTAATGGGTCTGATACACAAGCGTGTTTGAGCTTGGAAATAGAATCACTAGATTACTTAAGGTTCTTCAGATTTATATCATTGCAGTAAACATCAAGTCAGCATATTAAAGTGATTTTGAAAGGAAAAAGTTAATTATAATTTTTGCAGCCACCGGGTAGTATTTGAACAAAAACTATTTTCACTGGAGACGTTACTGATTTAATTGACGTGTTTACAGCCCTTTAGTCCTTACACAATTTGAGCAGTTTAAGCATTTTGTAGATAATTATCATTTACTATACACCCGTAGCAATTTTTAAAGACTTAATACAAGCGATTGAAGTGATGATGCGATGAAAGCGTCTTCGGACACCTTGTCGATCGACGTAGGTTCTAAGCTTTGCGAATGAGCTGGATCTTTCATTGGTGGCAAAGGTCGTGATGAAAATGAAATCGTATCATGGTGGTAGGGCTTTTTCTGAGTCCTTTGGGCTACCATCCACGAATTGAAAATCTGTTACAAAGCAAGAAGCATTATAAAATTAGTTACAATGGCAAGTTCAATTAATGAATTCCAGCAGCAAATCCAAAAACGATGATCTACGCATGCATTTTTTATTGTTTATAGGCTTTAGCATTTCACCTCAATCTTATATAATGTTTAGTGATAGTGTGATCTACGATAGTTACCACATTATACTTAGAGTTAACTACTGGTTCTCAAATTCAACTCCCGAAAAACACCTAAACACTAGAAACACACTTAGCTGCCGGAGCACTCCTAAGTTCCGGAAATTCACCTAGACGCCAGAACACACCCTATTATAGGTAAAATTCTACCTTTAATTTTTAGTTTAGACTGTGAAGTAACGCTTTCATCGATTAAATATTAAGACCTTAAAAGCAGTGTGATAAAATCCAATATGAACGTTTATATTGTTATATAAATGTCAAATATAATCTAGTACTTAGATAAAACTGAATGTTTACTTGTTCGTGTGCGTTTCTAGACTCCACAGCCTTGAAAGTTAATGCACGAGTCACTTCAACGAATGAATGTACTTCATATTGTTTAGCAGCAATCTGTGGTATTACACTAAAAATAACATGCATAAAGTCACGGGTAATATCGAGTAATAAAAATAGAAATAAAAGCAAAGATTTGCAAGTAAAATCGTTGGAGATAAAAACTACTATATTTGAAGTCCCGTTTTAAACTTGAATGAAGTGCGCACTCGACTTCAACTGTTTGGAATGTATCATTAATTTTTATGAATATGTTTCTTCTGTCAGAATTAATTCCGCGCCGTTAACATTTCCTGAATCGGTTTGTTTATATAGATTATAAAATGTTCCAAATACATTAAATCCTTCATAACGAGAATTAGGCACCCGTATTTTTTTGTTGATAATAGTTTCCCATATTGCTTCTCTTCTCCGTTTTTTTTAAATTATATAGATGGCAAACGATAAGACGGGTCACCTGATGGTAAGTGATCACTGCCGTCCACAGACACTAGCAACACCGGGGGATTCGCAAGTGTGTTGCCAGCATGTGTTTGGGGGATGGTAATGGGAATGGGGGATAGAAGGGGGAAGTGGGGAAGTGGGCCTTCGGCGCTCTCACTGATCGAACGAAACGCAACAAAGCAAGCACTGTTACTTCACGTCGGTTTTCTGTGAAAGGGTGGTACTACCCCGGGCGAACCGACCCATTCATGCTGAAACCAGTAACAGCTTCATCAAGGGTCTACCACCTTCACCGTTTTCTATAGCATATATCAAAGCAACTTTTTCTCCAACACACACTGGTTTTTTATTACCTATGTTAACACTTTCAAAGTTTGTTTACGAGTAACAAGATATGTGTGTTTAGTAAATGATACCAAAATCCCAAAAACGAAGCTTCTTTGTAAATAACATCCTAATGCGAATTGTATTTTTTTTTGGTTACAATTTCACTTATAAAACTTTTCGTTTCGTTCGTTCTTCTCTTGATAACTCCTAAAATATATCTCGTTTCTCTTAATGTATATCTATTGTGAATCTTAACTTTGAAATATACTTAGTACTGTCTCTAGAGATTCGTTATCTATAGAGAGTTACTATAAGAGTCCCATAATGTACATTACATTACATTATTAACAGAATTTGATGTATTTTTTATCACTTTACTTTAATGGTGGTAGAGCCACGCTAATGGTGGTAGGGCCACGCTGAAACTACTACTGGTTTCAGTATGAATGGCACGGCTCGCCCGGGGTAGTACCACCCTCTCATAGAAAACCGACGTGAAGTAACAGTGCTTGCATTATTGCGTTTCGTTCGGTCAGTGAGAGCGCCGGAGGCCCACCTCCTCTTCCCTCTCCCTCTCCGTCTCCCTTCCCTAACCCTTCCCCCCAAAGGGTGACAACGCACTTGAGAATCCTCTGGTGTTGTTAGTTTTCATGGACGGTGGTGATCACATAGCATCAGGTGACCCACCTGTTCGTTTGCTACCTATGACATAAAAAAATCACTTATTTATTGTTATATTACTATATCATATTATAATAATGTTTATATAAGTAAGCTATTCTAACTTCTCAGTATTTCACTAAGATAATTTTAAGCTACCCACAATGGGACCCCGCGTACCCGCGTATACACAGGTTGGGAGGCGCTGCGCTAGACGAGTTATCACGTCCGGTCTGTGTGTCCCTCACTGCCACTCTTATATAGGTATGGAGTAGTACGACAAAAAGAATCGCCACGACTTTATCTAAAGCGTTTTTTGAAAAGAGATAAGATCAACTACCACAGATAACTATAAAATCCCGTGGAAAAATAACAATAGACAATGAATTGTCGGACTGAAAGTGCATAGTCTGTAAATATGAATAAAATTTAAATTTCTTTTGTAGTACGAAATATTCTTCGAAAGAGGTTTTGATCAAATTTTGTGATCCTTTCAGGGTGTTATCTGGACAACATATAAAAGCTTTTCACTGAGGTTAAAGAATAGTGATAAAATTTAACAGCGATATCGTGTAATCGGTAAACTAATTGCAGACGTTATGTAGTTATCATAAAACTACGTTCAGGCTTAATACAGATAAAACATTCAATTCTTATGAGGCAATAAAACAATTTTAACAACAATGGAGTATAACAGTTCCTTTATAATAAAATACAATATAATATCAAAGAGTAATTATACTTGAAGTCTTTTTGAAAAAGGCAGATTATAAGTCAGATCTAGAGACTACAGAATAGTGTTAAAGTTCATAATAGAACTTATACCTTAGTTCTGCTCACAATTTCAAACTGGTAACTTTTGTCGCCAGTTCGCTTTAAACTATTCGTGTGCTATAAAGTTGTCAACTGATAAACAATATTTAGACATTATGTTACGTTCAAAATTTGTTCCTGTAACTTTGTTTCTGATATTTACTGTCCTATTAAGGTGGTACCGATCTAGACTATCTTAGTATTTACTAATATCTTACAGTTTTACATATTTATAGTGAGCAATATTATCTGCTATTACTACAACTCTGACATTGAATACACCTTTGTTACTGTGTTTAGGTAGATGATACCTATTTTCTATAGCATATCTGTTTAACATTCAATGAGGTTATATGTGTATCGCATACTTACTTATTTATTAATTACTTCGAGGCAAGATACCATCATATATTTCTATCAAATGCGGCGTATACCAAGCCAGGAGCCACTTGAAGCTGTTACAGATTTTGTCTACTACGTCACTTTAGCAAAATTACGGACCGCGGCGCATCGATCATTTAGGTGATCTGAGTAAGGACTTTTTACACTACGATCTTATTTCATTCTATATAAGTGACCCAGACAGTGAATATGGTGTATATCCTTTATACTGTAGTGAAAGTGTTATGTTTTACCGTAGGTTTTACAATTTCGGTGATTTGTGCCCCTTCACCTTCCATCAAACATTACCACCGAAGTCAGATTCTTACAAGACGATTTTTTTAGATACTAAGACATGTTTTTTCACCTATCATCATTATCCAGGGTTCTAAACAGAATATTCATTCTCTTTTTTGAGGTCATATGTCCTCAAACGGTCGGGGTAGTGGGCAGACACGAAGCTTTTCCATCTCGTTCTGTCCATGGCTTCACGTTTCACCTGCTACAAGTAAAACCAATCTTAGAAAAGTCTGTCATTACAGATCCTCGCCAGGTCTGGTCGACCACATCTCCACTTACCCTGGGCATTCCAGTCCAATGTTTGCTTAAGCTGAATGTTAGTAGACGTTGTATAAAAGCGCAGTTTCATCTTTCTACTAAAAAAATGAATAGGAAAATAAAGGAAGATCGATGTAATGTTTTTGTTTTTTTTATATCATAGGAGGCAAACGAACAGGTGTGTCACCTGATGTTAAGTGATCACCACCGTCCATAGACACTTGCAACTCCAGAGGAGTCGCAAGTGCGTTGCCAGCCTGTGTTTGGGGGGATGGGGAGGAAAGGAGGAGGAGGAAGGGGGAAGGAAACTGGGCCTCCGGCGCTTTCACTGACTGAACGAAACGCAACAATGCAAGCACTGTTACTTCATGGCGGTTTTCCGTGAGAGGGTGGTACTACCACGAGTGAGCCGACCCATTCATGCTGAAACCAGTAATAGCTTTAGCGTGGCTGACCTAACCTGTCTATTAATTAAATTTCTTTTGCGATTTCTGATAAAAAAATTACAGTTATGTGGTAAATAATGAACGGTGTCCTTATCATTAAAGGCGTAAAGTAGGTAGTGTACAAACTAGTCCATGAGATATCTGACAATTAAAGGCACTAGAACACGAACAGATTTCACAGTACGTCCCTTAAATGGGTCACGAGTCCATTGAACTATTATAATTTTTCTACACTTTACATTATAACTTAATTTTTTTGATCTATTTAGAAGAAACATTTTGCTGTTAAAAAGAATCTCGTCCAAGACCTTACTTCAAAGAAACGACTGCACAAAGGTTTGAATAGAAAATGTGTATCATTTTATGGAGAGAAATGTTATCTGTTTTAAATTTCTTTCCGTGTTTCTTTACCATAGTAAGTAAAACTTTTTCATTCTATAACATAATTTTATGTTACAAATCTATACTAATATTATAAAAAGCTGGAGGGTATGTTTATTTGTTTGGTTGACCGCGTTAACCTCAGGTGGTTTTGTTGACGCTGAAGCTACTACTATACACATACTATACGAATGTATAACATGATACTCTAGAGCACTGATACTCAACATTTTTCTTAAACCCCTATATCATAGGGAACGCATTACGGTCGGGTTATCTGGGATCTATTTAATTTACTCAGCATGCTCATCTTTTTCTGATGGGCACGAAATTTAAAATAATTGAAAGTTAAGTATAATTGGGTGGACCAACTACTAAGACCCGGCGGGCCGCAGGTTGAGTATAGCTGCTCTAGAGTATCACGTTATTTTATGGCTTATAAAATATTACTATTTTTTTAAATAAGGAAATAAATTGTAAAGAAGTAATTTTCTATTCATTCATGATCGATTATGGTAAAATTTGTTTACAACTAAAAATATAAAGTAAATTTTCAAAAAAAAGTATTAACCGATTTCAATATCAATCAAAAACCCATAAGGCACTAAAAAGCGGAAAATAAATAGTTTATCAAATTAAATAAAACATATGAATATGTGTGCTACCTAGAGATGTACTGGAAGTCGGTACCAACCAAAATTTTTGTATTACAGAGACGCGAGAGTGGACTTAAACTTTGTACCTATGTAGATGATATGATTTTCGGTTTGGTTGGCACCGACTTCCAATACATCTCTAGGTAGCACACATATTCATATGTTTTATTTAATTTGGTTAATTTGATAAACTATTTATTTTCCGCTTTTTAGTGCCTTATGGGTTTTTGATTGATATTGAAGTCGGTTAATACTTTTTTTTGAAAATTTACTTTATTTTTCCATTTTTAGTGTACATAAATATATTTTACTAGCAGTGCCCGCGAACTCCGTTCCGCCTTAAGTATATTAAAATATGCGCATTTTTGCGGTATGGTATCTATCGGTATGGTATGCGATATGGTTTCAATTGGTTGTACAATAAGTAACGTTTGGTACGAACGCAACCTTTTCAGTAATCCGCGATAGTTTCTACCACCAACTCGGCTACCATCGCTTCACACATTATACACCTTAAGTAATGTAATTACAATGCTTGCGTCATGTTGCAACACAGCAACGAACATAAGCACAATAGGCTCCTAAGAATTGAAGAGTTTTTTTTATAATATTGGTGGCAAACGAACATACGGGTCACCTGATGGTAAGTGATCACGGCCGCCCATGGACAATTGCGACACGAGAGGAAACACAGATGCGTTGCCGGCCCTTAAGAAAGGAGTAGGCTCGTTTCTTGAAAGTTTTCTTACTTTGTCACGGATCCCATAATCAGAACCTAACCAAACTCTCATCAAACTACCCTTGAAGTACATCCTTTCCAATAAAAAATGAATCATCGAAATCGGTTAGCGTGATATTGAGTTATTCGTCTATTTGTCGTGTACATACTTAATGCAAATTTAAAACTTATACGGTTTTGCACTGGATGCCGTTGTCGGAACTGGACCAAATTGAAATGGGACCACACGGGAAGTACCAGCTTTCAAATAAAAAAAGAATAATCAAAATCGGTCCAAAGTTATGGTGTAACAAACATAAAAAAAAAAAACAGTCGAATTGATAACCTCCTCCTTTTTTTGAAGTCGGTTAAAAATATGATACTAAAATAATTAGTACGTTACAAACGCTTACGGAGCCGCGGGCACAGCTATTATATCACTCTATTAAGATATGATATATGATAACAAAACTGGTCGTTTCCTATTAAAATTACAATTACGAGTATTCGTATCAATAAAATAAGTAGCTAGTTGCGGGTCGCGTTTCGGGATCAGCCTGTGCATATCCAGCTTTTTGTATGCCGGCATGACAATGGCGACCAGCTATGGATAGTATGTTACTCGGTGGTCGCCATTGTTTATGGATTGTACTGTGCTTACCATCAGGCATAGTGCAGTCATGTTGCCGTGCTACAATAAAAAATAATATTCCCAACATAATTTAATAACACAAACATAAATAATAACGATCAAATCATTGTTATTTAAGTATATACCAATTCTATATAATCGTTTGTATTTATGTAAAGAATTGATGTATCTAGTATGGTAGCGCTAGTTAATATTAGCTATGTTCCGGTCCCGTTATAGTCTCGCTTCGCGGATGTGTCGTAGCGCTATCGGACGTAGTCAATAACACATATTGTAAAACTTAACAATATTATTTTAGAAATATTGTTTACCCTTGCTGGTGGGAGCGGCGGAGGCCCCTCATCCCCCTCCTTCTCTTCCTCAATCCCCCTCCCCCAAATACAGGCTGGCAACGCACTTGCGACTCCCCTGGCTAGTTTCTATGTGTACGACCAGAGTGGACTCTACAGTCGAGCGTCGAGCGTGGCGTCGCGTCCGGCGTTCGTTTCAAACATATGCATTAATACGTGAGTGTCTTCTTCGACGCGACGCCACGCTCGACGCTCGATTATAGCGTCCACTCTGGACGTACACTTAGGACGGTGATGACCACTTAACATAAGATGACCCACGTGTTCGTTAGCCTCTGATGATATAAACAAATTTAAGATACATACCGTCAATTTAAAGGCTCTACAATCAGATTTAGTTGTGAAATTTGTACCTAATAAAACGTCTTATAATTAAAACGAATATCATCTATAAACTTGAAATGATTGTAACTAATAAACAAAACCGAGGTAGCCATAAGGTCTGCCAACTGAAGGGAAAAATCAAAACACTGGAATAACTGTGAACTTTTTTCAATTCTTAAATCAATTATATCTTGTATTATTTATGTTTGAAAAATTGAAATTATCAACATTAGTCTGGTTTTCACATATACCGACACTCCGAACAATAATTATATACATTTTATAGAGTTTATAGTTTACCGTCCGGTGACCACTTAACATCAGGTGACCCGCCTGTTCGTTTGCCTCCAACGATATTTAAAAAAAAAAACTCTAAAACGGGAGATGATTAATTTATATTTATTGTTAGTATTAAAATTAAAAGTTATGGGAAGTCTAAAGGAAATTTGATTTTTCTGTACCTACGTGCTAATTGTAAGATTTGAAAAACATTATGCTTTCATTCACTATTAAATGCCTAAAATAACAATAACTGCTTTGCTTGTCTCATAAGAATATGGCATGGTTACAACTCCGCAATCAATAATCTCTATAGCCAGGTGTGTGCAGACAGGATTGAAGGCTCCACTTGATTGCACGACCGTACTCAATCCGATAACTCGATTAGTCGCCGCCCCTGACAATGAATCGATATATCCTCACTGATCTCCTGAAGGTAACATGCCATAAAGGAAAATCAACCTATATAGAACTCGATGAGTACTTTTTAAGCTTTTATTCGTACCATTCGTTGTACAGTTTTCTTTCTGTTTTTATCATCCCAATTGCAGCTGAATACAAAAGTCCCGTTTCGAGAAAGAACTATTCAATTTATACAGTAAAGCTTTTTTAAGTGATAACTAAAGATTACGAAAAACAATTAATAAAAAAAAGGCGTGTGTGCGATTCACACACGCTAGAAGTTAAACTTCAGTAAATCGACAAAAGAATGAGATGAACAATAACAAGGGTAAGACAATTACAACGTTGATTTGTTTTAAAATGAATGTATTATTTAGCACAACAAGATATAAAAATACTCACAAACACTGTTAAATAATAACACACCACGCTGACTTCTTACTAAAAAGCTGTAATACGCAGCCGCATACAGTGTACAGTAGTACTAGCTCACATATACTAACAAATGCTTAAATACAAGCAAGTATTAAATAGTGTGCAACATACACACCGACATTTGCTCTATCGCTCTGGCTCACTAATTTTTATATTTGTATCTCTTATCTGTCGTTTTTTCGTTGCATCCGGTTTGAAATCACAACGATTCTAAAGAAGTTTCATTTCAATAAATTAAAATATTGATAAGTTACCAGTGTTTAATCGTTTTTATAAAACAGAAGAAAAAAGAGATTGATACTTTTTTTTTATTACATATTCATGTTGTATTTTTTTACTTATATTGAAAATAGCTAAAAAAAACATAACTCAAATATGGTTGACTTTTGCATAATGCATATGGGGATTAAAATTATCACAAATAGTGACCCCTATCACCTCTTCACGGGAATACGTCCGATTACCAATAACCCTGTATTATTTATTAAATAATAATTTGTATAAAAATGTATATAATTATTACTCAGAGTGCATTAATAATATTAATCGGCAAATTATTAAATTTAATTTATTCAGGCTATAATTGATTTCAAAACACAGAAAAGTACCCAGTTATTCCACTGTCTTGAGTTTTCACTTCTGTTGGTGGTGCTTATGACGGCCTCGCCTTTTTCTGAACTCACGTGACCCGTTATATTTTGGCCAATTTATACATAATCTTTATAAATTACGTCTATGTTGTTCTGATTTATAAGCTATGTAAAGTTTCAACAAGATCCGTTCAGTAGTTTTCCGTGAGAGAGTAATATACATCAATCGATCTTCACACACTTTCTCGTTTACATTATCAATAGGATGTAAAAAGTATATTGGTATTTTTGAGATCGATAAACTCAAACACCGTTCGACTGATCATAATACAAGTTGGGATAACTAAATGTTTTTTCATAGAGAAAGTTTTTATGCCATTTATTATCCATTACGTAGCGCTAGGCTATATTATTCTTATTATTTTACTATCATTAAGATTTATATGACAAAATGATTATATTATATTATCATTGGTTTATACAAAGCGACTGCTCAGTCGCTAGAAATATTTTTACAGGATAATCAATAGTTGATTCTCGTTCTAAATCAATTAAAAAATAGGTGCTATATTAATATTTGACTCAATTATCTCGAGAAACGCAAAACTGACGTACATTTAACATCAGGTAATTTACGCAAAAACGAACTCGTGTAGTAAATAAATCACGCCCTGCCTCACGGTCCGGTTCGCATCCCGAACCTCGACCCGCTCCTCACTTCCCATTGTTCGACCGTGCAGCATTCCTATGATAAGCAGTTACTTAATGATTAACATTAAAAAGCGCCTCTTAAAAATTGTTTATTGAAACTAGGCATGATTTTTTACGTTTAAAAGTATCGTTCCTATAGTTTTTAAAGTTTTAGAACAAAATTTTAACTAAGGTTCTCTTTGTTGTTTATTAGTATTTGTTTTCATATTATTATTTTATATGTTAAATATGACCGTAAAATACCACAGGATTGAAGGGTGGCACGCTTTAAACATTCACCTGGTATATAATATTATGTTTGCCAGCTAACCTGTTTATAGTTTTATATTTACATATAAGGCTGAAGGAAAATAGTTAGGTCCTTCCTTCCTTCCTTAGTTCCTCAATCGATTCTCTGTTTTTTTTTTGTTTAGTAACTATTGAAGTCCTATTGGTCTAGTGATTCGACCGATGGAATATCAATTCGACATCCGCAGATTCGAACCCCGGCATGTATGTATATATGAATGTGTATTTACTATTGGGAGTCAATATTGAGTTGCAAACTCAATAAGACAAAGCAGATGTTACTTGTTTATGTCATAAAGTTGGAGAGCGAGACAGTTTGTGTGCTGCCTCCAGTAAATGCTATAATATGGCATTATTTCAAACTACTAAAATATTATTCCGCTGCTTCTGGAAAATAAAGTGAAAAGTATAGGAACTCAATCCACAAAATATATATACATATTTTAACATAAACACAAAAAATATACAAATATTTACAAATTCCTTGTGAGTGACAGATATCACCCATTTCACAGATATGACAGACAAATTTTTTTCAACATTTAATTCTATGTTCATTAATTACTAACGTTAGTTAATTTTAATTACAATTACGATTGTTTTATTCAACTTTTTTATTATACTTTAGGGTATATTATGTTCGGTGCAGTAAAAAATATGACAATTACTTTACAACTTCATTATAAAGATAATTAAGCCTAAATAATAATAGTGAAAAAATACTAATTAAGGATGGGCTCAGACCACAACTTTAACAATTATGGCCAAAACTTAGAGTAGTAAACGGACACAGTTGTTGTATACCCTACTGGTGAGTAGAGAGGTCGCGGGATCCATCCACGCACATAAGATATTTCTGATATTTTCTGATAAGCGTAATCATAAATCAGGATGTTAAATATCTATTATATATGTATCAAGCCATCATAATAAGCATAAATTGTGTGCAGTGATTGCCGTGCCGCCTGAATGTAGTACACGCAACCGTGGATAACGTGGATAACAAGCGAAACACGGCTCCCACTCTACTCGACACAGTGTTTATCCCCACCACTTTTCACTACACAAAAAGGTGCGAATCACAATTTCAAAGCCCTACCATGAGAACTTTCACTTTAATAATAAAATAAGAGAAATGAAACTTGAAATATTAACAATATAGCTTACTATAGCAATTGTAGCGAAGTGGAACACAATCATGACACACAATAATATCTCATATAAACGCTATATTCAAATGGATGTTCAATTCGCTGCATCAGAACGCGCTCGGCGAAGGCGCCGAAGTTGTAATGAAATTCTGATATATTGTTGCAGTACTGTATAATATTCGTATTATTACGTGGGAACGAGTTGCTTTACTGTTTTGTTTCTACTTACCTGTCTGTGTCAAGCGTATTATAGTAAGGAATTTGATGCGAGCGAATTTGATTCCAAATACTATTTATTGGTAACAATAAGCAATAGCGGTAAGGGATGGTGGCTTTGTAGCACTATGACTCGTCAAGGGTCACAGTTGTTTATTTATATTTTATAGCATCTCTATTGAAGTACTGTAAAAAATTTAACATAATGCTAAATCTCTTAGAAGCGGAGTAATTTACATACAAAGTGGATGTCTGAAATTATAGTCAGTAAGTTACGACGAAGTAGTAAAAACAGAGCGATAGTATCATATGGGCGTTAAATTGCGAGGCACAAATAGTATCTATATTAATATTATAAAGAGGTAAAGTTTGTAACGTTGTGAGTTTGTGACGTTGTAGGGGGTAACTTCTCGATCTACTAAATCGATTTTGAAAATTCTTTTACCAATAGAAAGCCACGTTATTTGTAAGTGTCATAGGCTATATATTAACCTGAAAAAAAAAAACATTTTTTGGTAGTCGAACGAAAACATTTCTTAATAACGCTGCCATAACGATGAGTGATATATAATTGAGTTCTAGAGAAAAGTTGTAGAGCTTGATAAGGCCTACAAAAAAGTCAGCGACAGGATATGTTTAACTTCAAAGTACTTTTTATTATCAGGGCGGGATAACGTCTGCCGTGCCGGCTAGTCATAAATAATTCTACCTTTTTAAGTAAACAAGTAAAACTTATTGTATTCTTATAATTGACTAGCTGTAACACGCGGTTCCGCACGCGTTTTTAAAAAATGTATTAAAGAAATGTAAAGTTGTGAGTGGGAGTGTACATTACAGAAACGCTTTTTCAAAAACATTTGTAACTACGACACGCACGCCAACTGTAATACGTAACGTGTACATTAGATATATGAATACAAATAGTATATCGAATTGAATGGGATTTATCATCATCAACATACCTGGAACTTCAACCTACTATATACCAAACTCAGTGCTCACTAAAACTATATAAGAAAGTAATGAAAACTATAAGCTATACGCTATCGAACAATATATCCTAAGTCTTTTATTATATAGATATAATATGCCCGTATTGTCGATATACTTAAGTTATTCTTATACGTCGCTATAATCACTGAGTTATGTAGAAGCAAACGCCGTAAATAAAACAATATGGCCGCCAAGTTTACCAAAAAGATGCTATAATTTCTATTACCTATAGATATATGACTTTCAATTATGTATATTTATTCTTGGAGTCCAGTAAGGCACACGTCTCACGCGGTTGTAACATATTTTTGATCAAATTCACACGGAGGAATGCACAGGTAGCAGTTAATCACTACATAGTGTACCCACTCAAATAAAAAAAGAATCATTTAAATCGGTTCACAGTGGGCGAAAATATTGATTATCATACATAAAAAAAACATACAACCGAACATAGTAACCTCCTCATTTTTCAAAGTCGGTTAAAAAGAAAGTCCTCTGTCAGTTTATCTGTTCGCGATAAAGTCAAAAACTACCATTTTCATGCCGTTTTCACCAGTAGATAGAATGATGATTCATGGGGAAGGTTTTCATTTTATTATCGGGGCGGGACAACGTCTTCCGAGCCCTCTAGTTATCTGCCCGTAAAAGCCCCGTGAAAGCCGGTCCAACCGATTAGGAGATAATAGGATATTGCGGATGCAGTCTTGAGTAACAAAATAAAATAGTCTAAGTTACTTCTTATAAGGTGAGTTATCTGCCCGTGAAAGTCCCGTGAAAATCAGTGCGGAATTTCCACTGCGGCCGAAGGCGTAGCGGTTGACATATTGTATTTTATTTGTCCGCGGCTTCGTCCGCATTACTTTGGGCCGATTTTCACGGGGTATTCACTGATAGATAACAGACCTCATAAAAAATAGCCATGCGGACGAAGCCGCGGACAAATAAAATAGAATATGTCAACCGCTATAATTTCGGCTATCTGGCAGTAAAAAGTAAAATTCCCGTTAAAATAGGTCCAGCCGTTTTGGAGATTACCCGGTACAAATAAACAAATAGAAAAAATATAAAAATATAGACAAAGTATATAGAAAAATTCTTATTGGTCATTTGTAGCCATATCCATTCATCAAAAAGTTGTTATTTTAATTGTACATACACAAACTTTATTTTTATAATACGTAATAGATACGTAATAGAGAACAAATAAACAATTGGAAATAAAAGTAGTATAAACTTTTTGCATAGGTAAACAAAATAAACTTTGAAAATGTTGGCGATAGAAACTTACGACGTTACCATGGCAACGTATATAATACTAACGCTAACTCTCAAAAGGAAAAAAGTGCCCGATTTTGAAACATTATTCGTTGGTGCTCTGCTTCTAATAGTCTTAGCGTGATGATATATAGCCTATAGCCTTCCTCGATAAATGAGCTATTAAAAACCGAAGGATTTTCTCAAATCGGACTGGTAGTTCCTGAGATCATCGCGTTCAACCAAACAAACAAACTCTCCAGCTTTATATATTAGTATAGATTTAATAGGTCAGAATACAAGAATATTTTTTTAACTATTTTATAGGTAAGCGTTTGACCACAATATAACCTCATATTAGATTACGATGTAAGATAATAATCATGCTAAATCTAAATGGGGATTGGCTCTATGGCATATGCCAGAACACACCAATAAATGCTTGGCGACAGATTTTCAACTCAACCACCCGTCTTTAGCCAGACGGGTATAGAAAATCCATACCATCATGCATCACCACACATACCACCATTTTAATGGTGGTAGAGCCACGCTGAAGCTATTACTGGTTTCAGCACGAATGGGTCGGCTCGCCCGGGGTAGTACCACCCTCTCATAGAAAAGCGACGTGAAGTAACAGTGCTTGCATTGTTGCGTTTCGTTCGGTCAGTGAGAGCGCCGGAGACCCACCTCCCCTCCCCTCTCCTCTCTCTCTCCCTCCCACCCCTAACCCTTCCCCCCCAAAGGGGGGCAACGCACTTGCGACTCCTCTGGTGTTGTTAGTGTCCATGGACGGTGGTGATCACTTAACATCAGGTGACCCATCTATTCGTTTGCCAACTTATGACATAAAAAAAAAGAAAAAAAACTAATTTTAATAATCCGAAATGAAATATTTCGAATTTTAGATATAAAAAAAAGTCTAAAATATAATATATAGTAATTTGAAATCGAAAAGATAACATACTTATGCAAGATTATTTAAAAAATGTATTAAAAGTTAGAACGATTTTCATAAAATTAGAATTTTTTAACGTAATTCTCCCTTTTTAACTTACTTGATTTCATGCAAAATACCTTTGCATATTCGGGGTTGCTACGAGAAAAATCAAGGATGTCAATATGCGTTTGAATGAAAGCCAAGTGCCGGTTTCCTTATACAACTGACAAGTTAAATCCAATTAAAAAGTACTTTATTCGATTTAGGCCCTGAGAAGGCGCTTATGAACGTCAAAACTACCATCGCTTCGGAAAACAACCCAGACATCGAGTAGAACCGGCAAGAAACTCGATCTGCTTTATTTTTTTAATATATATATATATATTTACGAACATAGATGGGTTTTGGTGGATGCACAGTGAGAGGCGTAATTTCCAGTTATCACTATTTTAATTTCGTTCTATAGCGTACTTTGAGATGTATATTTTATACAGTACAATATATTAGTATTATAGACTCAATAATAAGGTTATAAAATCATTATTCAAAATGGACTGGTAGTTCCCAGATATTAACGTCTTCGAACATACAAATAATTTCTTCAGATTTAAGAAAGTAACCTATATCTTTTGTCAGATTTCAGGTTTATATCAAATTTTATTATGATCAATGTAAAGAATTTGTTGTGATAAGGTATCAAACAGAGTTACCTTTAGATCTATACAAATGAACGCAATTGCCGAGTGTACAAGTAAGCTAGGGCGTTTAAAAAAAATTAAGCGTAACAAGAAAATATTCGAAAAATATTAGAAAGGTGACAAATTTTGTTTCATAAATGTCCATATAAAAAGTGAGTGAGATAGAAGATAACAGTGAAGTCTTAAAAAAATATTGACAGAATTGACAGATTGACGTTTAATATTTCAGCGGCCACTTTATTTCACCAAATGTTCGTACTGTAAATGTGAGATTTGATTTCATTTTCTTTGTTAACACACCCCAACGAAACCGGGGCGGGTAGTTTGTAATGATTTTTACCACTATTATAGCACTGATGAATATTACATCTATTACCTATAGTATCAGATAACTAATCAACAATTATTCTCTGTATTTACATTGGCCAATATGAATTAAAAATAAAGAAAATATTATATTTCTTACAATCTCCTTTACATATATTGGTAAAGAGCCAACCCTGTTGCAAGTAATACCATAGATTAAAGTCATAAAAGCAGGAACCCACCAGATTGCATGGGTCATAACAGATAAACGTTGCTCGTAATTTAACTCCACCCTCTTCAGAAGTATACGTCCCTTGTGTAAAACAGACTTCGCCCCTTCGCTCTCTACCCGAAACTTATTGGGACGAGATATTCCAATATCTGGAGATATCGGATTTCCTTTGGATTACCAATATCATATTTGTAAAATAAATATTATATATTACTTGCAGTGTCCGCGACTCCGTCCGTGTTGAACCTAAGGTAAAATAAAACTACATTCGCAGAATAAAAAATGGTACAGGAAATTACTATGCATATTAAGTAAAATATATTAGCTGCACTCGTGGTTCACTTATAAAAAGACTTTTTTTTTCGAACTGTCTATGCTATTGACCTAGTAAGGTCTTAACAGCTTCACCGGACTACTAAGGCGAGCGCTTAAGGCACTCAGCCAATTTTATTTCACAACTAGTTCAAAGGTGCACGGCACACCACGGCTTGGGCTGTTGCCTGATACATGCAATTCGCGACCTATCTGAGCTAACCTAAGCTAAACTAACTATTCATACATATATGAGTTGTTGAAACATATATGTGTACCAGGCATACATACCTCAACAACTCTTATATATATTTCGTATCGGATAATTTTCTAAACTATTTCAGTTTGATAAGGGAAAAAATAAAACCCTTCCACTTGCACGTGTAATCGTGTATGCGTGCACGTGTGTGGAGGTGATATGTGTAATGTTGTCCTTATAAAAAGATTAAATTACTATCAACACAGTTATGTAAACTTAAACTAAACGTGTATAATAACATACAAACACTACTGCTGTTTAGTGTCGTGATGGGCAGTATTATTGCCAACCTTTTAATATATAACACTAGCAGTGCCCGCGACTCCATCCCCCTGGAACCTAATGTAAAAAAAAACAGTAACTAATAACATCATCTGAATGTATTAAGTCCATTTACGTATCTACTTTTCTCTCGTACTTAAGTCGCATCGTCATTAAAATTACAATAACTTTTGATAGACTGAACCGATTTTAATGAAACTAATATTAAATACACGAGGTTTTAACGTGAACGCAGTAATTTAGCAGTTACGCGTGTTCACACAAACAAATAGATAAACAGGCAGTCTTTTTAAAAAATGACCGTATTTTATTATATATTCCAAGAAACCAGTAATATTTTTTTTTCACAAAAATCTAAAAATTACAGCCACCTTTACATTTACATTCTTTTTATATGTGTAGATCTATCAACGAGGAAATTAATAATTGTAATTTGACAAAGATTTACATATCTACAATACAAATAATCAAACAATTAATATCATAAAATTGAAATGTCAATGCTATTTGATTCAATTTATACATAAAACTTGTTGTCTTTTCGGAATTTCAAGCGATAATGTATTAATTGATAGCGTTTTCGGATACCGCGTCGATTGAAGGTTCCAATCCTTTTGACTGACTCGGCGCTTTCAGTGAACAAATGGGCACCGGCTCAGGCCTAGGTCCGTTATACAGTTACACAAAATCTTACATCACCGCGACAACATTACACATATCACCTCCACACACGTGCACGTATATACGCTTACACATGCAAGTGGAAGGGTTTTATTTTCCTTATCAAACTGAAATAGTTTAGAAAATTATTCGATACGAAATATATATAAGAGTTGTTGAGGTATGTATGCCTGGTACAAATATATGTTTCAACAACTCATATATGTATGAATAGTTAGCTTAACTCAGATAGGTCGCGAATTGCATGTATCAGACAACAGCCCAAGCTGAGGTGTGCCGTACACCCTTGAGCTAGTTGTCAAATAAAATCGGCTGAGTGCCTTAAGCGCTCGCCATAGTAGTCGGGTGAAGCTGTTAAGACCTTGCTAGGTCAATAGCGTAGTCAGTTCGAAAAAAAAAATTCAGTGAACAAAAGTATCGTGATGAGACAATAGTATAATGGTAGGTGCGTTTTTTGAATCCGCCTGGCCAAGGAACGCGGTTCTAATTATTTTTATTGTTTTAGTAAACAACGTTTATAGTTGCAGTGAGACGTAGTAGTGGCCAATCCATTCCAGCCGGAAGTGCAAAATAACACCCACTATAATATTTAATAATAGATTTACTCATTTTTGTTTACTGCTAAACCCATACATACACTTATACATACCTACACATATATACAAATACATACCTAACTTACGTTCAACGTGTAACGAATATTTTTCCTTACAGTGCCATAAGAAATTTCAGTTCAGTCAAACAAATTAGTTAACGGACAGAGGAGTAAAAAGTGCTGAATTATTTTGTATTAACCTATTTATGTATATAAGGAATCGTTTAGTGAACTAAGTTCTGCAGCAATCCATTTTTTCACTTTTTTTTTCAATGTATTTGAACAAAAAAACAAAGAAAATCGCTTTATAAACAGAAGAGAAAGATGTACTTAACTGTGTTGTCTCTGCCTATAATAGAGATAAAAGTAATGTAATACACAACTGAGATTTTTAAACACCCTTTGATCGTTTAGCATAAAGGTTGGAGCGTCTATTATTTTATGTAGATGATTTTTGTGCTATGCATTTTACTATGACTTACATTCACTATGCTACAAATAACTTTCTACGTCGTTCAACAGACCGTTATGAGAATTATTACTGGGAGATTATTTATGTAGTATTCTCTTTGCTATAACTTAATTATATATTATAAAAGTAGTACCTAATCATAACAAATACTACAATACATTCAAAGCCGCGGACATATATGTAATTTACAAATGTGATAATAATATTTTACCCTTTGGACGCAAGTAAAATGAAAATTGAAACAGCAATATTTATTTTATTCATCAAAATATATTGCACTGTTAACAAGATATACATATGACAGAAGCAAAATCCCTTTACAGATATTTTAATTCATAAATGCCACTAAAAACTAAACTAAACTAAAAAATTATCCCTTATAAAATAGAACCTTGAACGTTTAATAGAAAATTGACACTTAGTTCACAGTCATAATAAACACTTTCAGCATGAATAAAATGGACAAAAGTTTGTTTCTATTAATAAAAAAAAATATTAATAAAAAAAATTCAATCTATGGTATAAGAATGCCGATACAAATAAATAAACATACAAATAATCACAATTTTTTTCAGGCATAATTTCTTATATAATTTTTGACTTGTTTATATTCAAACGTTGCTAAAAATTACGACAAGAATTAATAATATTTTGAAAAACAAATAGCGACAATGTTATTTTCATAAACAAACAAAACTGGAGAAATATTCAAAACATGAAAAAATTTGTTAATCAAATTTTGGCATTTGTCTATTACGTAGCCGAATTGCGGATGACAGTAGTAAAAACGCCTACGCGATAGCGCTGATTTGAAAATGTAATCTTTAAATAATCCTTAGAGTTAATTAACGGTTATTATTACGAAACTTAGCATAGCTTTAGACAATTGTTCATTGTACCAAAAATATATAAGTGATACAAAGGCCTAGTATTTGTCACATACAAAAGTTTTAAATATTTTTGGAATAATATTGAAATGTAAACAGCCCATTAAGTATAGTGAACCTTATCGTTCAAATTGACCTACCAGTAAATACGAGCTAAGATTTCGATTCTCATCGAGTGCTCTTTGAAAAAGAAATCCATGTAAAGAGTTTGTCTTGTTACGTTCCGTTTAGTCCTTTCACTGTGGGACATAGACACACCACTTTCCATTAGAAAGTATTCAGCACTGTCTCAACAACCACAAAATTGTTTACATACGGAATTTACGAATGTTTCAACACCAATAAAAAAGAACACGAAACGCGATGGACATAAGCACTTTCCACATTGTAAACCGGCTAGGCGGGGACAGCGTCCGACGCGAAACTCACCGAAAGCCCGATGGATTTGCATTGAAAATGAGAGGAGCTATTCTAAAACCTACTATAAAATGCGCTAATTCCGGACCCTCGCCGGCTTAACACTTTAAACCGTTAAAAGTGAACGTAACATCCAGTTTCCGAAGACGGCCCTCATGCTTCGTGAACTTTAATGGAATATGGGGTTGATTTAGATATATATTGTAGATTTTCAAATCCGTATGAATTTGCATGGACTATTTTTACTTTCATACTAGCTGATACCTGCGACATCGTCTGCGTTGTTTATTATTTTAAGAATATATTTTATGTGCAGAGGAAAAACGTAAGCAATACATCGTTTTACAATATTAAATCGTTCGACAATTTTGTCAAGCATGTTAATCTTAAGATATTTAATGGACTTTGAAATTAGCACGACTTTCCTACTTGCGTCTAAATAATTTTGAAATAACCACGACTCTATGACTGTATCTAAATCATGACTAACAGATCTTGATGACGTTTATATTATACTCATGCAATACGTCAAGAGAGTGAGTAGTGAATTGTATCAAATTACGATCACCCCTCTAATAGTGCGAAATCACCAAAATTGAAGAAAAAAAAATACACCTTTGTGCCAATTCTCCATGAAAAACAAAACACATTACTGAATGCGAGTGCTTATGAAGATCGTAGTTCCTAAAAGCTCCAATAACTTACACCTTTGTGCCAATTCTCCATGAAAAACAAAACACATTACTGAATGCGAGTGCTTATGAAGATCGTAGTTCCTAAAAGCTCCAATAACTTTATATTAAAAGACCATATAGTAGTAATTCTTTTTTTAGATAAAGACCAATTGCCAAGAAGTGAAACTATAAATTGATTGATTCAGTAGGTTTTGTGTGATATGTGCACAGCCGCAAACCCATATCATTTTTTTGACAGCAAAGTGACTGCACTGCGCCTGAAGGTGAGCATAGTACAATCCAAAAACAATGGCGACTACTGAGAGATGCGCTATCCCACGCCGGTCGCCGCAATCTGCCTGCGTAAATGTCTCTTCACGTTACGCTTGAAGGACCCCATGTTATAGGAAAGAAGGAACACACTGGCCGGGAGATTGTTCCACAGCTTCACGGTATGGTAAAGATAAGAAGATATAGATAGATGTATTAATATTTTCGTGCTACTGTTTTAACTATTTTCATATACTTTGTGTATCAACGTAGTGATATTCTGTGGCTCCAATCGGTCTTCAGCTTAACCTTCTAGGTCACATCTAGATGAGCTGATTAAGGGATAAAGTAAATGACAAATCACTGTCTCGGCGGTATCTGAATCGTTAATTAGGTGGGATTATGTTTAATGTTGAGTCTATATAGGTTTTTTTAAAACTAATAGCATCTGCATGAGCACAGATATCAAGCGGGTCTTCTTCGCAACTTGGTCGGTTACATAACTTTTAAATTATTTGGGTCACATTTCTAGTGGGAGTCTTTCCTTCCCAACAAAGACTGGTTGCACTGTATAGTGATTTTCTGATGTCTAAGACGCTTTGCCAATTTATCAGCATACTTCACGACCAATAGAGGCAGAAAAAGCTTTCTTCCATAAAAATATATTAGAGAGTCTACTAGGAGTGTATTTACTAGTTTCAATACTGTTACCGGTATTATCTTTACTTGATTTAGTAAATAGATTTGCAGCAATGATGACGTCCAAAAAGACCTTGTGGGACTAATAATGCGCATGAGCGACATATGGTTTGATAGTCCAACGGTTGCCATAGTTTTTGATTTATTACTGATACTATAAAGAAATCTGATGTTGGTTTATTATTATTATAAAAAGGGGTATATATTTATTTTTGAATTGGGATGATTGAATTAAAATGGATTTTAATATAACCACGACTCTATGACTGTATCTAAATCATGACTAACAGATCTTGATGCCTTTTATATTATACTCATGCAACACGTCAAGGGAGTGAGTAGTGAATTGTAAAAAATTGCGATCACCCCTCTATTAGTGCGAAATAACCAAAATTGAAGAAAAAAAAATACATCCTTTGCGCCAATTCTCCATGAAAAACAAAATACATTACTGAATGCGAGTGCTTATGAAGATCGTAGTTCCTAAAAGCTCCAATAACTTTATATTAAGAGACCATATAGTAGTAATTCTTTTTTTAGATAAAGACCAATTGCCAAGAAGTGAAACTATAAATTGATTGATTCAGTAGGTTTTGTGTGATATGTGCACAGCCGCAAACCCATATCATTTTTTAGACAGCAAAGTGACTGCACTGCGCCTGAAGGTGAGCACAGTACAATCCAAAAACAATGGCGACTACTGAGAGATGCGCTATCCCACGCCGGTCGCCGCAATCTGCCTGCGTAAATGTCTCTTCACGTTACGCTTGAAGGACCCCATGTTATAGGAAAGAAGGAACACACTGGCCGGGAGATTGTTCCACAGCTTCACGGTATGGTAAAGATAAGAAGATATAGATAGATATACTAATATTTTCGTGCTACTGTTTTAACTATTTTCATATACTTTGTGTATCAACGTAGTGATATTCTGTGGCTCCAATCGGTCTTCAGCTTAACCTTCTAGGTCACATCTAGATGAGCTGATTAAGGGATAAAGTAAATGACAAATCACTGTCTCGGCGGTATCTGAATCGTTAATTAGGTGGGATTATGTTTAATGTTGAGTCTATATAGGTTTTTTTAAAACTAATAGCATCTGCATGAGCACAGATATCAAGCGGGTCTTCTTCGCAACTTGGTCGGTTACATAACTTTTAAATTATTTGGGTCACATTTCTAGTGGGAGTCTTTCCTTCCCAACAAAGACTGGTTGCACTGTATAGTGATTTTCTGATGTCTAAGACGCTTTGCCAATTTATCAGCATACTTATTGCTGACGGCACTAACATACGTTCACGACCAATAGAGGCAGAAAAAGCTTTCTTCCATAAAAATATATTAGAGAGGTTATATAAGATATAAGAGTAATTATATTACTAGGAGTGTATTTACTAGTTTCAATACTGTTACCGGTATTATCTTTACTTGATTTAGTAAATAGATTTGCAGCAATGATGACGTCCAAAAAGACCTTGTGGGACTAATAATGCGCATGAGCGACATATGGTTTGATAGTCCAACGGTTGCCATAGTTTTTGATTTATTACTGATACTATAAAGAAATCTGATGTTGGTTTATTATTATTATAAAAAGGGGTAAACAATATATATACCCATATTTATTTTTGAACTACAGTAAAATGGATTTTGATCATCCCAGAAATAAATTTACATATAACAAACTTAAGCATTTTTTAAGTATAACGTGACCTATTGGAATATATTTAATTTTTAATGGTCGGAGCGCGGCCCTATGAAGCACACAGTTTATCATCCCAGATATAAATTTACATATAACAAACTTAAGCATTTTTTAAGTATAACGTGACCTATTGGAATATATTTAATTTTTAATGGTCGGAGCGCGGCCCTATGAAGCACACAGTTTCGATACTGATTATGTTATTTATTTCTACCGACATGTTACATGCATATATACCTAAATCCTGTCTAAATCCGAGACTTTAATATACATAAATATATTACAAAAAAAAAAACACTGGTACGTGTAACTTTACGTGCATACGACACATGATATTCCGCACTCTTCACATGTCACATAACACCTTCAACTTCTTCTTCACACTCTTATCCCACCTAAATAGGGTCGACATATAATGTTTTCCTTTTCCACTCTCCTCTGGCAGATGTTATCTCAGTATTCACACCTTTTATACACATATCATTCACACAATCCTCCCATACTTTTTTCGGTCTTCACTCCCTTTATTAGTCCACTTTCATTATATACCTGTACTATGATAACCTCTTAGAATCATTATGTAATCATAATTAAGTCTGAAATAAACGAGTTATAAATAAATTTTGGCCATAAGAATAAGTAGCAACTGTACTTTTTCTTTTAAAGAAACTGCTTTAAAGCTTTCTGTATTTTCTCCAGTAGTAGGCAGTACAGATTCTCCTACGAATTCGAAATTATTGACAATGTTTCTAATTTACGGTAAATTCCGAATTACGAAACCAAGACTGTTTCTTTCTTTTTAAATAATTAATAAACATTTAACAATGCCAGTCATCTATTTTTATCGAGTTCACTTCAAAATCATGCTTATCTTCTTCAATATCTAAACGATTCTGCAAGTGTGTTCAGCGTAGTCGAATTACGAGTAAAGCGATAGTTCACTTATTAGAATTTTCTGGAGACATTTTGAAGTACATCGTATTTCGAATTGACTTCTCTTGTATATAGAAACTAAACTACCTATATTTTTTTATTACATTTTTTTTTACTGATAGGATACGAATGTATACACGCTACTGATAACAAAAATGAAATTTTTAAAATTTTTGTAGGTCCGTCTGTCTGTTTGTTTCGGCTAATCTCCGAAACGGCTGGACCGATTTTGACGGGAATTTCACTGGCAGGTAGCTGAAATTACAGTTGGTTACTTAGGCTAAATTAGACTAGCTCTAAACCGCTTCGACCGTAATGCTATCTCCAAAACGGTTAGACCGATTTTCACGAAACTATCACCGGCAGATAGCAGACACCATAAGAAGTAATTTAAATTAGCTGTTAACCGTGGCTTCGCCCGCAGTACTATCTTCAAAACAGTTCAACCGATCTTCACGAAACTTTCACTGACAAATAGCTGACCTTATAAAAAGTAATTGAAGCAATTTTAGTTTATACTAGCTGTTAAACGTGGCTTTCCCCACAGTACTATCTTCAAAACGCTTACATCTATTTCCACGGGATTTTCACTGGTAGATAGCGAATAGCGAACCTAATAAAAAGTAATTGAGGTTATTCTATTTTGGACTAACTATTATCCGCGACTTTGTCTGCATGAAATTTAGCAAGATTTCTACTCACTCTTTATTTTTAATAAGATAAATAATTATCAGCTTATTGTTTACAATTCGATATTATAATTATTAATAACTTTAATGATATAGAGGTCTTCTTAATAAGATCTTAGATTATAAACGTATTACGTAAAGAGTTCCATAATACAGTTTCTTGCGGAACAGACAAGCGTTTATTTTTTGTATAGTCACAAAATCTTAATTATAATAATGGTAATGTATATTAAATATGATGTAAATATAAATCTTTATAATAATATATTAACTTATTGTTTCATTAGTTCCATATACAGTGTAAGTGAGCACAGAGGTAGTTATATGGTGGGTTACGGTTCCAAATATGTTGCTGATGGCAAATCTCATTTAGCACGCTGTGAATATTTATATATCTATTATACACGTTACATGTTACTTTTAGTGGCGTGTGCATAGTACTTACAATTGTCTTTAACGAGAATTGGTATAATTGTACATAGTCCCACATTTTTATAATTCTTTAATACGATTTAAAAAACCGCGTGTGGAGTTGCATTTAATAAAACGGAGAGCTAGTGTTTAATAAAATTCAACTGAATTTATGTAATACTACTTTTACTTTTTCACTTTCGGTTTTGTTCTTTTTCGGGATGGATGAAAGTTTACCTGTTTCGTTTCCTATATACCTTGCAACATGTATCCAAAATTTCATAATGATCGTTTAAGTAGTTGAGGCGTGAAAGCTTAGCAACTAAAAAGTTCGAAACGTTTTACCTTTGCCGTACCGTAAAGCGTAAGTATCACCCTGGCTGCCGACGATGACTAGCTTGTGTCTCGGTGATAGCAGTTATTTTTGGGAAAGTGTCTGGCTATGTAAAGTAGCTCTTTTTGGTTACCTTTCTCTCTTGACATCTATACATCGTCCCCAGTCTCGAACTCCGTGAGTGCGAAAGCGTTATAACTACTTAAAAGACTACTGGAAACATAAGGTTTCATTCATTTAAAGATAAGATAGGGCTGGCAGCTCTGGGATCTTGGACTATAATGATTGGCTATTCTTTACTCGCTTTGGAATATATTACCTGGACGCCTTAAAAAGCATCCTAATGTCTAGGCACTAAGTATTACACTTGGATCGCTGGACTGTTCACATTTGGGGATTATTAGTAACTATATTTAGTATTGTATACTCGATTGGTTTTGGACAACTAATCGATCAAATCAAAACCATGACGTCATACCTCTATACGCATCTTCTTAACATGAACACAGCTAAAATTGGTTATCTTAATCACTTATGAGCTAAACACTCCAACATCTGAGCTTGCTCGCTATAGTCCAAATCAGCTAGGAAGTTATATAAATGCGTCTCCTAATATTCAAGCCGATATATAAAATTCAGACAGCGAACTTTCCTCTTTAAAATCTAAATAAAGGAAAGTACTTTCAATATATGTTTCATTTTAAATCACACGGTCTGAACACAAACACACTTTGATATTATTCTTATAGCTTATTGTGGGTAAACGCTAAACTTGTACATTCACCCATACTCAAAGGTCGTTACAATAACACTTACCGGCTAATGGGTTCTCTATGGGAACACTCCGGCCTCGACGCGTCGGGTGCCACTCAAACAAAATGCCCTTAATGCATATTCAAATCTTAGCGGAGTGTGGACGATTTTGATTACGTGTCCAAACAAAAATTATTCCAGGTTTTATATAATACTAGCTGCACGTCCCGGCATCGCACGGGTGTACTGATGAAAAGTTCTAGTTTCGCACGGTTGTACTGATGAAAAGTTCCGGTTTCGCATGGGTGAACTGACGAAAAGTCCCGGTTTCGCATGGGTGTACTAACGAATGAGACCAAATGTTCCCTCTTTAGTACGACCATGTAATAAAGTAAAATGGGAATTGAATAACTGAAGGTAAATCTGTCAATATTTTGAAGATTTCCCCTATTGTTTTCTGTTTCACACGCTCACTTTTTTAACAAGATTTTACCTATCCACAAATGCAAACATGCATATGATACAGTTGAGTATATACAATGTTTGACACAAGCGCAATACATCATGAGCATATCAGTGATGCTTCACTAGCATGTCGAGGTCATCGGTGATGCGAACCCAAGGAGGCTAAAAAAGTTTCACTTCAAAAAGAATTAGCCAAATAAGTTGCATCCATTTTCAAGGGATGACACTTACATACATAAGCGATTGATTTTTACACATTTTTTATTAGCTTCACCTGTATGTTTGTTTGTTTGTAACTGACGCCTTTGGTCGCGATTTTGACCCTCTTTAAACTGTCAGATTTCATTCAAATTTTGTAGATTTATCGAGGACCGATGACAATACACTAATTTGATAAGATTATTCCATTATTCAATTTGAAAAATAACATTTGTTAATTTATATAACTTTCATATATAGTCGATAACGCAGGAATTGATGTTAATTTTAATTTCCAATCATTATCTTTAACCGATTTATCTAATGTTAACAAATTCGCGATTTTGACCCTCTTTAAACTGTCAGATTTCATTCAAATTTTGTAGATTTATCGAGGACCGATGACAATACACTAATTTGATAAGATTATTCCATTATTCAATTTGAAAAATAACATTTGTTAATTTATATAACTTTCATATATAGTCGATAACGCAGGAATTGATGTTAATTTTAATTTCCAATCATTATCTTTAACCGATTTATCTAATGTTAACAAATTTTCGAATACCATAGAGAATTTTTAATTCAACAAAATAAGCAAGAATTGAAATTTTTGAGGAAAGAGCATTCATTGGTCGCTGTTTAATTAATGGTGATTGAGCTAACTATTACTTTAGCTCTAATAAAAAAATGTTTAATAAAAAAATTAAAACACGCTTGTATATATAGACCAAACTAAAAAGTAGATAATAAGAGATAGTTAAAAAACGCGTTTATAGAAAACCAACAAAGAAAAATAGAAAATAAATGTTAATAAACTTAAATTAATAATAGTGCAAATAAGAATAAAAAAATTATATTAAAAAAAAACGAAGGGTAACATGGTGACAGTAGTTATAAATATTTTATTGACAGATATAAAGTAGAATGATTATTATTTCAATAATATCTTTAAAAGCATCCCACGATTTAAAAAAAAATGTTTTTCTTATTTACACTATTAATAATGTATATTTATTAAAAAATCAATACACTATTCTTAATTCAAATTTATTAACATTTATTTTCTATTTTTTTAGTTTGGTTTTCTATAAAAACATGATTTTTAGTTTTTTTAAAACTATTATTTATGTAGTTATAAGATAAATTAAACAATGGTTTAGCCTGTACTCAATTCGAGAACGAAAACATTACTATCAACCCTTTTCCTGTCGTAAAGCAGCAATATTTCGGTTCAAAAGGTGTGGTTGGCAACAAATATTGGCACGCTAGGAATCAAAGGACTATACGCCCTACAAAGAAAGAGGTGCGTTCTACCATCGTCTAACGTTTTTTGCCATATTTACCTTTCTTTTTTATTATATACCAGCTGTAGCTCCACACGCGTTTTCTAAAATCGTATTAAAGAATTATAAAATTTTGAGACCATGTACAATTATAGAAATGCTCTTTAATGACAATTAATTGTACGTACGACACGCACGCCACTAAAAGTAACATGTTACGTGTACTTTAGATATATAATTAGTAACAGCTTGCCAAATGAAGTTTGTCATCAGCAATATATTTAGAACCTTAACCCACCATATAGCTAACTCAGTGCTCACTTACACTGTATAAGGAACTAATGAAACAACAACTTAAAATATTATTATAAAGATTTACATTACATTTAATATACATTGCTATTATTATAATTAAGATTTTGTGACTACACAAAAAATAAACGCTTATAAAATTCTCCTGTCAAAATGTTAGTTACCATACTCCTCTGAAACGGTTTGACCGATTTTTATGAAATTTTATATGCATATTCAATAGATCTGAGAATCGGCTACTATCTATTTTTCATACCCCTAAGTGATAAAGGTTGTCCACCCCTAACATATTTTTTGGATCTTATATATAAAATTCTCCTGTCAAAATGTTAGTTACCATACTCCTCTGAAACGGTTTGACCGATTTTTATGATAATTTTATATGCATATATTCATAGGTCTGAGAATCGGCTACTATCTGTTTTTCATATCCCTAAGTGATAAGGGTTGTCCACCCCTAACATTTATTTTTTATTGTTTGGACAATTTTTTTATATACATTTTGTTATAATGGGACATTAAAAAATACATCCAACCCTAAATTTTCACCCTTCTAACACCAACCCTTATTTTTTAATAGTCATTTTAGTAATTAATAATTTTTCATCCCACTCGATAGCTGATCAATTATCAGTTGGTAAGTTATCCCAGAGAAAGAGCTAATTAAAACCAAGTCGTCGTCTTTTTTGTGAATGTTTTTCACTCTATTTCGATTAAAATTTCCCTGAACTTATGGCAAAGCTAACATTTTAGTACAAAAAAATATTCAT
>MU159431.1:37485-66937 GCA_015888305.1 Antheraea pernyi | reverse complement strand
TTTCAATTATGTTTGCTATCTTGTCTTTTTCCAATATGTTAATTTTAGTTTTCATAAATTAGTTCATTTTCACTTTTGTTCGTTTATTCTTATTCTATTTTTTTTTCTGTAAGTTTAATGTTTTGCAGTATTTACTATTATATAATTTAATTATTTTTTATTATTATTAATAGTGTAAGTTAAGTTAAGTTTCTATGTGATAAAGCGTTTTAGGTCTTCAGTTTAGTTTACAAATTTTTTATTATTGTTATTGTATTATCGTTCTTGACTGTTGACTGTTGCTATATCTACAATAAATAAATAAATAAATTAAAGAGTGCGAAAGAGATAGTTTAAGTATTATTGTGATAAGCGTAAGGGAGAAGAAAAAAATAAAGAGAAAAGAGGGATGGCGTAACATCTTTTTCATTTACATGTGTTTATATGTAGTGTGTATAATGTTTATTTTAAAGAATTTAATGAATTTCTAATGTATTTTATATAAATAAAAGTGCTTTATACACTTCTCCTCCATATAAACTTTAACTATATCAAATTTGACGTTCATCCGTTCGCGCAATTCATTTAAAAAGGGGTACAAAGTTTGCACTTCACATATAAAGATATGTATTATTCAGTTGAGGGTTTGCAGTCACGGCAACAGCAAAAAACGAGATTCGGTCATTTTAGTCAAGTCTAGTTGCCATTTTCTCTGAACGTCTCATGCTCTCACCACAAAGTCCGGTAAAAAAATCAAGGCCAACAGCCAACAAAAATTAGACAGGAAAAAAACAAGCGTCTTCATTTTGCATTGCATTCTGCAGTCGCGTGGTATAGACGCGCTGTACGCGTCTTCAGAGAGCTTTGTTGGCAACTCTTAAATAAAACGACGGTCACAGTACAAACGATGCTTTTAGTTTCTATCAAAACCTATGACACCTTTAGTAAAATTGTGTGTTACTAAAGGTAACATATTAAGACAACGATAAAACATCTCAAATGCTAATGTGTGTTACCAACCACATTCCAGATTATTGGAAGAGAGTAGTGTATGATCTGCTGGATTCCGGTTTGAATTCGAGTGGTATATGAAACAAACAATTACCAATCATATAAATAAGGTAGCTTTGACAAGTATTTAAAGTACTTTTGACTTTATATTTATTATTTCCAAACTGGTTCCAAGTGAGTTTATTATTCGCAATTTAAAATAATACATCGTTGTTTTTCTTGATATGTATGTAAATGTCTGTATTTAATAGTTTATGTGGAGGTCTTTGAATAATGTATGACTTTCTCGTTACCAAAACCACTATGTAATTAAAACAACAATAAATTTTGCAAATTTGAAAACAAATGTCAAGGACCAAAGCAAACGTATAAATTGCTTAAAAACGAAAAAATAAAAAATAAATAAATAAAGTTAATGCCAAATAAATAAAATATGCCACCAATATGCATAACTATCATAAATGTCAAATAATATTTAAATATTTATTTATTGTATTTCGGTCACATTTAACATAATATTAAAATTCGTTATTATTGACATTGATCGAATAGTACCAAGTGTGAGGTAGAAATTAAACTATTTAAAATATATTCCGAAAACTATTTGTAATGTAAATGTATTTATTTATACATATTCATGTATTTTAGTAAAATGAAATATTCTGTCGAAGTCGTTAAGTTATCAAAATTAAATAAAACAATTATATATGTTTTATTTAATAGAAAGATAATCTAAATTTAACCAAAGATTGCTATTAAAAGATTATATAGGTAGACCAACCTCACCTGCACGTGGTGCACCCTATTTTTTTTTTCCATGGTATCTTCTTACACCTTTTGGCCGGAGGAGCAGGGACTGTCTAATCGATACTACGTCTGCTCCTTCAACAGGTGTTGTCCCCTCCTAAGGGACCCAAATTGCGGCCTGAGGGGTCAAGATGGTAGACCCCTCAAAGGGAATTGGGTGTTACTCTCCCTAACGAACTGTGAGTCGCATCAGCATAATGCAACGTGGTGCACCCTGCTGAATAACTGACTGGATCGCAACCACCATGTATATAGCGCAAAAGCCCGTCATAGTGATTCACTTCTGCAGGTCGCGTTTCGGGATCAGCCTGTGCATATCAAGCTTTTTGCAGGCCGGCATGACAGCGGCGACAGGCAATGGATAGTGTGTCACTCGGTGGTTCCTTTTGTTTTTAGATTGTACTGTGCTTACCAGCAGGCATAGTGCAGTCATTTTGCCGTGCTACTATAAAAAAAAGCTGCTATGGAAAAGAACTTCCTTGTGGTGCATTCCAGGTAAAATTTAGCAACGCTAAAAAGTAAAGTAGGCTAAAAAGTAGCGTCCACTATAATATCGTAGTACTCTGGTTAGCGAGTACTATCCTGATTGACAGTTCTTCCGGGTATCCTTTGTTTATCAATCACCGTGAAAGATAATCTTGTTAGAGAATTACCGAGTCTCGGGTGAAAAGGGCATAAAGAATCATAGTCCGATGGGTACAGAAGGAGTGCGTTCATTCGCCGCCTAATCTGCTAGACTGAACCAAAGGCGGGGAACCCATTGTACTGATTCAACGGACGGGGTCAAGTTGCAGTCCAATACGGACTGTCTCAGAGGGATGATCTTGCCAACGGGCTTATAACCTAAAAGTATAAGGTAATAATTACTTTTGCACATCATTGAGACCGAGAGAACATTCCATTTCAGACGTGAAAATTGGTTCAGTTATATTTTCATAGTCATGTAATGTTTGTCTGTTCTCTCTTATGTGCTGGTCTTTTCGTAGTAACGTGCTCGAATACAACATCTTTCGGCCTTCTTTTATGCCAAAGAATAGCAAACAGGCAGACGACCCATGTGATGGTAAATAGTTACTGTCGCCTATGGACAACTGCAACATCATAGGTATCACTTTTGCCGTATTACCGGCTTTGAAGAGCGTGTTTCAATCTCTTTTTGAAGAGAACCATTTCATAATTTAGTAGTTCCAGTTCAGATCTTTCAACGAAGTAAAATATTGCGATGAAACCAGAGCTTGGAGGTAGGGCTTTTCTAATACCCATTCATCTCCCTACCACCTTCAAGTTAAACACTTGATGCAAAGTACCTATTTTCAGCAGCTGTAATTTGTAATAGAAGTGAAACTTTAGTATTTCAAGGAAACAATTTAATTATCCATCAATTACTTTTTAATAGTATAGATTATTTTCAGCGATCACCACGCCACCTGAATGCAGTACACGCAACCACGGACAATGAGAGAGGAAGAAAGCGAGAAGAACGTATATCTAACTGGTCTCCAATACCCGAAGGCAAGCGACATACTGCTCCCACTCTACCTGACACAGTGTTTAGCCCCACCACTTTTCGTCGCACAAAAATATTGTGGACCAGAATAGCAAAGCCCTCCTATAAGAAATTTCACGTTGAAAATGTATCAATGTGGAAATACATTAATAATGAAGCTTATTTATATGCTAATCAAATATATCTTCCATATTTGATTTGTTACTGCTTTCAGAAGCAGCTGAAAAGTATTGTTTATTAAAATATGATAATTATAACCGACAAGATAGTTACCACAGTGCTCAATTTAATAAATCCTGTCATACAGTGTTTCGCTTTTAGTTTGTTGTGCTTTGGGATCGGTTAGTTTATACCCAGTTTTCAAGAACCTTATGGGCCTATATATTGATATAGGTCGATAAATTGTAGATCTCTCAATGATCGCCATTGTTTGCAATGCACTAACTTGAAAAAGAAATATGCCCTTTCATACGAAGAATAAGTAAGCAGCGGGACGTACGAAAAGTGTTCCACTTTCATACAAGGATCATTTTGATATACCCGCAATATCTCTATATTGCAAAATATTATCGGTGACCTAATAAAACTAAAGTATAAATATTTCTTACTACCACAACTGTGACCGCGCTGCCAGCTAGTTCGCCATTGACATTGGACGTGAGTATTTGTGCTTTTACATCGACCAACTAACAATACGTAAGTATGTATTTTACTATTGTTTTATGTCGAATAATTAAGATATAAATTTGTCAAAACCTTACCAGTATTTGGTACTATAAAAGCTTTTTGTTTAAATATGTTCGGACGTCTTAAACATGTCTTTTTTTAATGCTGGTTAAGCCGATGATATCTTAATTCAGATCGATCTACCTGGTTAGAGTACAATTGTGCCCTTATTGTGTATAATTATAAGTCATTAGACAAGTTTTTATAAAATCTCGAAATGTGTCATCACTTCAAGAAGGTGGTTTGAAACCAGGGATTTGGCCCTTTTGAGGTTTTATATTTTAAGATAATTATTTTGCATTTAAGCATATTTAATTTGAATGCTTACAACCTTGGTAATGATAGAAACGTGTCAAATTGTCATATTTACAAGAAGTAGCTTTTGTGGATAGTAATACTAGTGCAGTCAGTGATATTGCTCAAAATTGCAAAAAAATAAAATACCTGCGATTTAAATTAACTCTTTGCAGAATCAGTTGGTTGATTAAGTACTATTTTTTATATATATGTACGCTACATATATTTATGAAAAAGGTAATAAAATCATGTCAATAGTGAAGAAAAGAAAAAAGAAAGGGAAATTTGCGATTCTCACTAAAATTCCCGAAGAAGATAAATACTTTATACGAGGAGAAAGAAAGAAAACTGAAAGTTAAAATGATGAAGGAAGAGAACTCTGCTTATGCTAAATCATTGTTACTAATGTAAGAATAGATATACTAAAAGATCGCTTTCAGTATTTTTTACTGTGACCAAGCTTTTTATATGGGCGTATCACATAAATATTTGTTTTTATTGATACATATTTTAATAAATTTATAAAAGATATATTTTGCTATTTATATGTTACAACAAAGCTAATATTAAAGAGAAAAAATATTTGCTTATAATAATCATTTCAGTTGATATCATAATTTGAACAACAAGTATAACATTGTAATAAAATGTTAAATTGACTTTAAATAAATACACCAGAACTTCTTTGACCATTGTTAGATATCTACCTAGTTATACAGTCCGGTATAAGGCAAGAAACCATAGCCATACCCTATGGCTATCTCTAAACTAAGATAAGAGATTACTATGTCGTACTATGTAGTATATATAACTGGGTGGTCGTCTGCATAAATAATAAATGAAATAATGTATTTAGTTTTTTAAGTTATCCTTGTAAGAACTCTCCTTTGTATTGGACAAATTAATGAATTGTGCTTTTTAACCCCTAAATGCATAATGTCTCAAATATTAACCAATATCTCAAAATTATAAATAGAGTATTAAACGTAGTGAGATTTTTTTATTTAGGTGTATGCCATCGTAACTCTATAAGTAAATAAAAGCACATAAATCCACTCGTGATAATATGACATTAAAATTGACGAATTCTTTGTACTCCATGTGTATCATATTGGAAAATTTATAAAAAATATTTGTTACATACAAATTACGTTTTCTTTTTCTTTTATAAACCCGTATGTACTCCACAGACAATATCATCATTAGGTATAAATTAAGAAATCATGCATTGAAGCGTTAAAAGGCTCCTTCGAGTATACCGAGTTTTAACTACCTAGTCTTGGATCGGAAACCAAGCAATAAGTCAATAAATATACATTTACCTGATATACAGTTACTTGGTATATCTTCCAAATCTAAGGTTCAATGATAATTGATTTAATTGGAAACGGTTTGAAAAAATCATCTTTCCGATAAAAAAAGAATTTTCCAAGTTTACAAATGACGAAGCTCTGAGGTAATAAACATGGAAAAAATAATACAACCCATTTGAGAATTTCCCCATCTTTTAAGTCGGTAAATAAATATAATCTTGTGATATACTTTGTTAGATATTTAGGGTAAGATGGGGATATAATTTGCTGTTCTAGAAAATTCTGCAAGAAGTGCGCTCAGGTTATAACGCAAAAAAATCGTCCTTATATTTCCTGAGATTAGAGCGTTCAAACCAACTCTGCAGTTTTGTAATTTTAACATACATATTATCAATTAAATATACATTTTTTTTAATTAAAAAAACTTGTAGGTCAATTACAAAACGGTGGAGTCGAAAATTTCGAAATAATTATACGATGGCCGCAACCAAAATGTTTATTAATATACGGTATGGCAGCAGATATTTAACATCTTTATCATTGAGTAGGTCGTGGTAATAAACCTTGTTGCCTATTATAATATGCAACGCTTCGGAAGTTAAGGTTAATATGTAGCTAAATTCAGCTAACATTGAAATTATTCTAATAATAAACATGACTTGATCTACATTAACTTAAAAGTTATTAGTCCTTGTTCAAAAATAAAATTCAAGGCAACCATTTTTTACAACTAATTTCTTATATCACGGTTATTATTATGAGTAATTGATTAATTAAACCAGTAATTTTTTATTTAAAATTAGTGAGACGGTAAACTGCCAACAAATTAAATAAAAAAAGTTGATTGATTATTTAATTCTATAATGCCAGTACAAACAATATTAAAGTGATGTGATATATAAATCTTCAGTAAATTACCTGAACGGACAGTTAGGTAAAAAACTTGGCAATCAAATTCCAAGAACAATTCGATAAAAGAGAACTCCAAATGCGCTTCAATAGTAACATACTAGGTTAGGTTAGGTTGCTATGGACCTTTGGAACAGACGCAGTACTTTAGGAGCAGACGCAGTGCTTTAATAATAGGCAGACCCTGTTCCCTGGTCAAGAGGTGTGTGAGACGACGCCATAGTATTTTATTCCGTGTGAATCAAAAAACATCCGTCCTTACTTTCCCGGCGGGGTAGGCATCTGTTACAGATTTCCCCATGTAAAAAAAAGTTGCTTTTGACCTTCAGATTGTATTGCATTATAATTTGTTTACGGACAAAATTCTTGCTAGAAAATGAAGGATCATTTCCTAAGTCTTCTGTTATACAAAACAGTGTGAAATTGCTCCGTTTATAGGAAACCCAGAAGGATTGTCAGGCAAGACTGCGCCTTTATAACTCGACAGCAATTGTTATAAATAATCGTATCTCGAATGTGATAAAAAACAGTTTCAATTATTTATTTGCTTACACATGTCGTTGCCACTTGTTTTTGTCTCATATGTTAGTATGCCACCCCATGACTCCTCTAGTGCTTGGTGAGTTCGAATCCAAGCTACAGATTAAGTTCGCCCGATAACAGGCCCAAGGACTGAGGTATTGAAAGAATGACTCATAACATCGTACCTATTTACTCTCAATTGTGGTTCAGTAACTATATGCAAAAATTTCACAGCTCATTAGTGAACGTTTCATTGGCTATTCCGGTTCTAGTATTCTTTATTTATGGCTGGTGGTACAGAAAACATGAGGCGTGTAAATAGCCCAGGCGCGGTTGAGTAATAAGGTTTGAGTGTACGGTCGCGGGAGTTGAGGTGCATTACCACTTATTAAAGTAGAATAATTAGCGAAACTATAAAGTACTCACCAAAGGTTGTCTTTATTTCTTTATTGCGATGCGGTACCACAAACTAAGTATCTATTGCGTTGTATTGCAACCACGACCGACAACTTACTCAATGCGAATTCAGAACTGTAACTGACTGGTTTCACTCACTAAATCGAAGTGAAAAAGAAGAGGGATATATCACTGCATCAAATAACACTTGAGATTTTGCATCCCTTGCCAGCGTGGGAACTCAACATCTGAAAGCTTCCCAGGTATCACTTTCTCTAATAACGTTTTTGCGCCGAAACAGCTGGAGATCGTCGAAGACTTTTTCTACAAAATATTTTCAGTCTCTAAAAGAACTTTAGGCCGGAAAATCTCAAGAATTTGTATAGAAGACAGATCATATTGGCTTTTGCATTGCAAATGCATAGTCCGTAAAGCGTTTCATGAGGCCTTCGCTTTCCATGCATAAAACACCGGAAAGTTTTGCCAACATTTATAAATAAATTGAGTGGTGTCACGGTGCCAATGTGTACATTGGAGTTGCATATTATACCTGTTAGTTAATCAAATGTCATTCGCAAATACTTAAAAACGAACATTGACCACGGCACTCCTACGGACCTACCCATTATAAACAAGCCTTAGCAAAGCGACGACAGTTCTGTCCCTTTATGCGTAAAATTAAAATCTTCCTACGAATAGTTTTATACACAAAAAAACATACTTTAATTTACGCTATTTCTGGAACATTCTTTTTTATTTTGAAGCCAATACTTATTTAGTAATTTCTGTTATTACTTGGCTTTTACGACATATCTAGCTATTTAGTAATTTCTGTTGTTACTTGGCTTTTACGACATATCTATCTAATGAAGTTTCCAGTTATACGAAATCTAACAATACAACATGTGTTCTGTGTTGCCAGTTAAAGTACACAATAACCTATATCTATATATAAATAGGTTAAGAACATCTCCCTCCTCTGTTTCTCGGCCGATTTTTTTTCATTTTTTGTTTTGTAGTTATTGACGAGCTTTAGTGTTATCAATAAAAAATTCAGTTCTTTTTTCTCTATGGTCTAAGTTCGACAACTGAATGGGAAGGAAGGAAGGATAAAAGTGTTCAGTACCTTTTTCTCCTTTGTTTGTAGATCTATTTTCTTTATTTTCTTTTGTTTAGTAATTGATGTCGTTTAGTTTTCGTAAATGATGTTTTGTTTTTCAAAAAAATAATTTTGGAAGTAGTTGGTTTTTATACATCTATGGACGAGTGGAAGCCTTTATTTATAAGTCTTTACTGGGCATACTTCTTGATTATTATGTCTTCTAATTTATAATATCTGTATATTCTTTGTAAAAAATAACTTAAAAATATTGAACCTAAACTATTCATAAATTATGATTGAAATTCGACCACCGGACGACCACAATTACTAGTAATTCTGTGCTTTTTATAATCATATGATAAATAATGTGTTATTAAAGCCCATATTTTGTCGTAAAACGTTCATAAGACGAAGTTTCAAAATTAAATTAGCCACATTTTTCAAGCGACATTATAGTTGCAATAATAAACCAAGCTGTCGACTTGCTTGCTACTTTTTCACTAATATTCCTCTGGAAGAAACTTAATATACAAAGGTAGTTTAGCGCCAAAAAAACATTGGGTAATTTGTTAAACATACAGAAAATATATGCGCCTATAAAACCAAATAGTTTTCAATATAGAATATACTAGCGTTTGTCTGCGGCTTCGTTCACGTTAATGTAGATTTGGCCTATCCCTCGTGACCAGATTTTTTTCTGTACTCCTTACAAGGTGCATGCAAAATTCTTTGATGATTGGTTCAGTAGTTAAGGTGTAAAAGCGTAACAAGGAAACCTTCCTGCCTTCAATATTTTCGAACGTAAAAATTCTAAATCTATGGGCTTTCCAATATTTTGGGTTTAGGTAAATTACAGTAAACATAAAAATATTCCTTACTAAACTCTCTCTGTATAAAAAGTTAAATAGAAAATGAATTTTAATACGAAATACAAATTCACGATATTCCTTTTTTTATTCTACCAAAAGTTTATCGTATACTTCATGATTTTCATTTGTCTTTTAATTTATTTCCTTGTAACTTTTTTAAAACATAATCTTAGGAGTTATTAGAAAAGCGAAATGGTATTTAAGATACATCCTTTTTTTTTATTAACGTGGGGAAATCCATTATGGATACATACCCTCACAGGGGAGAGAGTGGGTTGTATTCGACTCGCACGTACTAAAATCCCACGATTTACTGGCCGCCGCTTTCGTTGAGGCGGCGAGGGATCGAGCACAGGCAAAATCAATCCTCCCTGGTGGTCAACCTGGTTGAAGGTGGCCGCCGGGTTCCGTTCTAATAGGGCGACAGACAGCTGCCTCCCCTCGTCAGCCAGATTGCAACAAATTGCCTCTTACTACCGGTCCTCCATTGACGGAGAGTGCCATTCAGAGGGTCCTCTTTGCGGGCCCTCTCCGCTACCTCCTTCTGCGTCGTGACCTCCTTGCAGAAGGACGCAATCGCTTGTCACGCCTGTTTGCTACTGAGCATGTCCGAAACCACACTCGGCAGCGACAAATCCTACCCTACCGTCGCAGCCAAAATGCAGCGCTGTCCCTTCCAATAGCACATTCTGGCAGGGTCTGCTGCACGGTGTCCTCATCAGCGCCGCACTCGTGGCATGCAGCGGTCATCTCCCTACGAACGATCTGGTGCAGGTACCACCCGAAACAACCATGTCCGGTGAGTACGGAGGTTCTGGAGTGCCGGGCGTGCGCCCGCACTCCTTCGTGGAGTGATCGCCCAGGCACTTGACGCACCTAGGGCGGAGGTGACAGTTACGCGCCGAGTGGCCGTAACTTTGGCAGTTATGACACTTCGACGAAGTATTAGTTTTGCGCAGGGGCTCAACGGTGATGCCGCTGAGGTCGCAGACGGAGGTGAGATTAAAAATAGACTTACCCTCTACTGTACGGTCGAGGAGGACCAAGACCATATTATAGGGGGCGCGAGTGCGTGGGTGGTACATCCGGTGTACCTCCCGCACTGGTAAATCACCCTCCTTAAGGGAGGCGGTGACGTCATCAATCGAGATCTCGGCTGGGACACGACGAAGTACTACTCGGAGGAGGCGTTCCTCCTCGAGAGCAAACGTGAAATACGCTAACTTAGATTCCCGAAGGAATCTAGTTAAATTGCGAAAATCTGTACAGGAGGGGACCTTAACCTGAATGCCCGCCGGAGTGTTGAGGGCAGACGTATAATTGATTTTTTGACTATTAAGCCTGGTGGAGATTGACGTCCACTGGGACTTATCCTGTATTGTAACAGGCTTCTTTGCCCGAGGCTCTACGGAACCCTTCGCTTCGCTCTGAAGGAGCGAGACAGCGACAGCGTTGGCTCCGCTCGTACGTGGTCTCGCGACTGCCGCTATAGCCGCGTGTTTAGGCACCCGAGCGCCATCTGACGATTTTTCGGTACGGACTACCTTATCTTTATGTCCGGAACCCGAGTCGGACCCGGAGTGCCGACCCGGACGGCATTTTCGTCGACGCCAAGAGCCAACAAATCGTCACGGAGTCCCGTAAAACTATTATTGCGGGCCATTCCGTAGCCTAAGGGGGACGTGATCTAACCTCCCTGCCTTAAAGGCAGGGAGGCACGCCAAACTAAAAACTTCGGGATTATCCCGAGTCCGGATCAAAAGAGCTGTTTAAAACGAAACAAATTAGGAAAAAAAAAGTAAATAAATACGTGAGCGAGACAGAGGAAAAATAATAGAAGACTATATAAATAAACAAAAAAGTAAATAAATATATAAAGAACCGAAATGAGAAATATGTAAATAAATAGATAAATGAATAAGTAAGTAAACAAATAAATGTACCAAGAAATAAATAGAGCAATAAATAAATACAAAGGAAAGGTCTCACTCAATTTCAGGAAAAAGAACGCAGGTGTGAAGCGCAGGTGCGAAGTGCAGGTGTGCAAATGACGAAAACCGAACACTCACGAAGTAATAACGAACGTCACTAACTCGCGAGTATCGAGATCGAGCGTAGAGCGTGCAGCAGAAGGGACGACCGCTCACGACATCGGTCCGATCGGAACTCCCACCTCGACCGGAACGTGTCTTCTGCAGGATGATTGGCTAGGAAGTAGCGTTGCCTAAAGTAGTGCTTGGTTGATCCACTTCGTTGAAACCGTAGGCGGGTTTTAAACGATCGATAGATACAGCTGCTTCCCTTGTAGGTAATTATAGGGCGAAAGCTTCTGTGAAGTACTTTGTGGTGGAAGTTTTTTGAGAGCAGTGATACGTAGGAAAACATATTTTAATGGCTGAAGATCAGAGTGAACGAAAAACTGTTGATTTTGTTAATGGTGCTAGTCTAAATGAGTCTGTAGTCTACGCAGACATGAATTGTCTCCGTTTATCTTCTTGACGATAAAGTGGGCTTGACCAGGAACAGTTGCTGGGTCTGAATAAGCCTTGACTCATTATGTGTTCCGTTTTGACAATCTTATACCGATGCGGTGGTATTGTCGTGCACGGCAGTGTATCGTTTGACCAGTCGTTTCGATAAAGTGTTCGACGTTTTGATTCGAACATAATTCATCTAAGTAAATGTTGGCGTACCTGGAAATTCGTATGTTGCAATTTGACAATCCAGGGTTGATACTGCGTGTGGTTTCATGAATCGAGATACGTGCAGGAACTATCTGAGAGTATTGTCGTGTTATCAATAAGCTGTCGGCTTTTGAAATCAACGATCAGCTGATGGTATCGAAGAAAATCGGCTCCGAGTATTTGTTGTAAGTCTAGTTGAAAGTGCTGTTCATACGGTACCAGTTTTTGATCACGCCATTGCTTTGTGGGTGGTATATAATATCATAAATTCTACAATAGCGAGTACTGTTACAAAATAAAAAAAAAAACGAAATCGACGGCACAATATGTACGGGAAAATAAAATTAAAACATCGTTTTTATTGTTATTTTACAAACATATAATAAGAATGGACATCTAACGTGTCTGTACTATTATAGATTTTAATGAAAAAAATTCTTGCATGTGTCTTGGGATAAGTAATATACAACATTTCAATATTTTTTAGAAATGTCTGTCTATAATGGTGATAGAGCCACGCTGAAACCACAACGTTATTGTAATTTTAACTACGACACGAGAGAAAAGTAGATAGGTAAATGGACTAAATACATTGAGCTAATTTTATTAGACGCTGTTTTTTTACATTAGGTTCCACGCGGACGGAGTCGCGGGCACAGCTAGTTCGTTATATGAACCTGTTGAAATGTAACAGATTCAAAAAAGTTTTACGTTTAAAACAGCTATGGCTAGTTTTTCATTCCCTTACGACCTTTCAAGTCGTAAGTACACTATGAAAAACGCCCCTCATGGGATCTTTTGAGATTATGAAAGATTTGTGAGTTCTCGAGCGGCGCCCGCGGCCGGTCGCAGCGAGCTTAAGAGGTTTAAATCGCTCGCTGGTCCGGAATACCAGATACAAACAGATTTCTTGCAACTACGTCTTCACTAGGTATTATGATATTGTAGGGTGAGACAAAAAATAAACATTTTGCTAAAGTATGTAATACCCTGGATAGTTTGGATTCACAATTGGAAGTGCTATATGTCGCTGCGATCGGGTTTTAGGTTTTTTAAGATTATTTGCGTTTAAAAATACAATTGAAACCGGTAATAACCGATTTGGTGTAGACGAAGTTGCACGGGTCAGCTAGTATATTAGTAAAAATATGATAGTGCGAGGTGTAATACACTTACATTACCATTTTATTTATGGGAAAAATATTTAATTTATTTATAAATTGCAATATGTAATAAAAATATTTATTATCAATATAATATCATATATAAGTTTATTATAACACTAATGATTTAAAAAATATATATATTATAATATAGTATTTTCATATTTTGCACGTGTATCCTGTTGTTTTGTTTTTATTGGTGTCATTATTATAATATCGGTGATATTTATTATGTAAACGATCTGTACGATTTAAATACTAAGAATAAATACAAATTAGTCACCCTGTCTTATAGATTCAATAATAAACTATCATTTATAAATTGAATATAATTCAAAAACATGTTATCGACTTAAAAATCGATTCAAGCATGTTTTACTGGCAATAATTTCAATGGGGAATTCTTCCTTGAAATGATTTCTATCTCTGTACATCGACTAAAAATATATTCATTAACTGTGAATATTACTTGAGTAATCTTATTGTCTTTATGAGATGTTATTAGTTATTTTATTCGTGATTAACTGTAGACGCGACTCCGTCCGTTTGGAACCTAATCCAAAAAAAACCAGTGACTAATAAATTCATCTGCAGTCCATTTACTTATCCACTTGATTCTCGTACTTAATTCGCGTCATTAAATTACAATAACTTTTGGCAGAGTAAACCGATTTTATTGCAACCACGACTAAATGTTATTCGAGGATATGCGTACAAGGGAATATATGCTTCCTTTAATCTTAAACGCGATACCAGCCAGATATATAATAGAACTACAAGGAAGTAATATAAAACAAGCGAAACGTATTTTAAGAAGATATTTCATAAATTACCTACCTCGAAAAACTTAAATTATATATATATATATAATGTTGTCGGCGTGTTGACGAGAATACATACCTCTCCTCGAATAAACCGCAATACCGGTTTCCTGAAGAGAATCGTACTGTAAAAATATGTAATTTAGCAGTACTTTAGCAGTGATGCATGTTCAAAGAAACAGACAGATTGACAGGCAGACATTTCAAAAATGATTTCAATGTATTTTAATACTTAATACAAGACACTTGCAACATTTTTTTTTTCTGAAAAAATCTAAAAAGTACAGACACGTGAGGCTTACATTCTTATTATATGTGTAAAGAAAATGTATCGTTTTTTTTATTTATCTGTGTATTTGTCTATAAAGGAGCCTATTACATAATATTGTATAATCTGTGGTGTTTATGGTGAAAAGACGTTTTTAGAAAAGCGTTCAGATTTGATGTTTAAATAAGTGGAAAAAGGGAGTGATACCTATAGAAAATCAGCTTTAATGTCGTTTCTAATTATATTTCAGGTAGGATTAAAATGTTACTTATAAATTTTGGTTATAGTAAAATATTATATTTCAGAAACTCTATACTGTTTGATTTCATAATATATGCAATATATGCATCAATAAATAAGCCTTATATATGGAAGAAGATTGTTTATTTTATTTGTTTTCATTTAAAATGACAAAATTAACAGACAGAAATTCATGAAATACTAATTTCTCGAGATAATAACCACGGGTTTGAATATTATATTGCCGTTTTAACGTACTGGTTAATTTGAATTAAACTTAACCATAAAAATAACAAACCATACAGGTGTGTTACACTAATCACGTATAGGGTCGATGCAGTCAGGATTGCCAATAAACACTTCGTAGATACTGTCACTATTCATTTGGCCAGAGCTTCGCCTTACAATAACTTCCACATAGGAGTGCGCCCAGATCAGCGACATCTTGCCCTTTATATATCACCAATGTAGTCTCACACCGGAATGAATAATGAACAGCCGATAACTTCCACCAATAGCGTTCGAGGTCAGTAGTAACACCCCGATAGAGTCAATAGCGCGGTATCGCAGGTCAATAGTGGTTCCCCGGGTGGCGTTGTAGTCTCGCCTCTCGGGTGTGTCACGGTACCGACGTAGACGTTAACACTATTTATGTTTCGCGATATTTTGATTACCAATCGGTCGGCTGGCGATTATGATTGTTTATTTGACATTTACTGACAAAGACGCTGCTCCGCTTTATTGATAGTTTTTTCGAACTGACTACGCTATTGACCATGCAAGGTCTTAACAGCTTCACCGGACTACTAAGGCGAGCGCTTAAGGCACTCAGCCGATTTTATTTTGACAACTAGCTCAAGGGTGCGAGAGGAGGTGGGCCTCCGACGCTCTCACTGACCGAACGAAACGCAACAATGCAAGCACTGTTAGTTCACGTCGGTTTTCTGTGAGAGGGTGGTACTACCCCGGGCGAGCCGACCCATTCATGCTGTAACCAGTTATAGCTTCAGCGTGATTCCACCACCTCTAAACATAGCCACCAGCTAATAACTAGCAGACAAAGTGATTTATGAGGAAGGTATATAATTTGTCAAGGTTATTTTATCAGGGACAACGTTCGCCGAGTTAGTCATTTGTTTTAGTATTTTCTTTCTCTTTCTGTTATAATTTGTTTTCATATTATTTATGTTAAACCTATTTACTATTATCTCACATCCGTGTGTGGGATCTATGCTTATCAGGAGTAGATGTAAGTATAACCACGGTGGTACTTTCATGTAAAGTTTATTTGGTATCCAGTCCTTCTCGTTGAAAATTATTATCACATTATATCTTGTAATGAGAACAATATATACTACATTATATAACGTCCTGGTTAGAATACTCCAAGGAGTTTTCGTAACATCTCACGTACTGTGTTATTCTTTTTGGTTCATTTGAATTTCAATATATTACGCAACATGCCACCAATATTACGAAATATAGTATAAAATAAGACAAGTTTATGAAAAATAAATATAAACAACTATATGTCAGAGTAAGATCCGGTCAAAAATTCCTCATGTCGTCTTACTCTAGAAACTTCTGATCAGTATGTAGGCGTGTTTCGGTATTAAAAATTAATTATTATTTTTAGGAGCTGTGAATAAAATATCAAACGATTTTTGGGACGGATCTTAGTAATTGTTATTTTATCTATACATCTAAAATAGAAATCAATTGCCGAATCTCTTCCGAAAGGTTGCAATTATTTCGCTAATTCTTTTTATGGTGTGCTTATATGTATAATTATATTTATATGTATAAATATAATTATATGTATAATTGTCTAACCAACGTTTGTAAGTAAAAATATATTATTAAAATAGTACAAAAAAGTGGAAAATTTGCGTTAAAAAAACTACACTTAATCAATATTTTAACTTAACATATGCAATGAATATGTTAAATAGGAATTGAATATGAATTGAACATAAGTTGAACATAAATTGAACATGAATGGAGTATCAATATTTTAATCAATATGTTGGCTTTGAATAAAACTGTCACTAAACCGTTAATTTTTAGTTGTAATCGTTTTATTTTCAGATATAAAGTTATTCTGAGATTGTATTAGTCCTCATTAAAATGAATTCCTATATCTTACCTGAAGACAACGAGCTGATGTTACTCTTTTTTTTATAGTTTCACGGCAAAATGACTGCACTGAGCCTGATGGTAAGCACAGTACAATCCAAAAACAATGTTGACCACCGAGTAACACAGTATTCATCGCCGGTCGCCGCTGTCATGCCGGCCTGCAAGAAGCTGGATATGCACAGGCTGATTCCGAAACGCGACCCGCAAAAGCGAATCACTATGACGGGCTTTTTAGCCATATACATGGTAGTTGCGACCCAGTCAGGCTGTAAAACCCTACCACCCCGCTTCCGCCATTGCCTCGTTCGTTATTCAGCAGGGTGCACCACGTGCAGGTAAGGTTGGCTTGCATGTCTCAAGTCTTCGATGTTATTCGACACCCCTTACACCCCAACTCGCCACCGCAAGAAGTATACCTCTCATTCCCCTGCACTGTTCTAAATAAATTGAACCTCGCAACGATAAACAGAGTAGACCATCAATCGACCATAATAAAATATCGTTACTCCATTTTAGCCATACGATTAAATAAAGAAACGAAGTGATTACTCCAAGTACTTAATTCGCTACATAGGATTTTAATTTGTACTCCTCAACTTCTGCCCACGTCGCATAACTTTCAGGTAGGCAACGTAGTGTATATTTTTTTACTTCTTTGTACCCGTTTTATATGTCATTGTTCGGAGGCTGTACAGCACGTACGGGTTCTATTGCAACGTTAATTTACGTAGTACGTTCAGGACGCCTAGCCCGGTGACCCAACAAGTCGTTTTTATTATACTTTCTAAAAATGGGGCGCATAAATATCGCCATGTCGAATTACGTATTTCTAAACTCATTACAAAGTTGCGTCCTGGAAAATATAAAGTATGGAAATAGCAATTGTTGGAACATTACAAAAATAATTCATACATTTAAATAGAATTGTTTATTGTTTGTCCAGATTATCCGACATCCGAAAGGAATTAACCAATTTTAAGTTTTAGTTTTACGGACAAATAGAAAACTTGTTAGAAGATAGATGTTATTAATGATATGGCATTATTTTATATTCTGAGATGGGATTGATGTATTTTTAAATGAACATGCTTTTTTGAAATATACAATTTTTACGTTCATTCGTGACTAGAATAGTTGATCGACGATTTATTTTTGTATGAACTGACTGTGAATATTATTTTTAAATGGCAAAAAAAGGTGTCCGTTCCACTTCGTATGATCGTGGTCCCAATACGTTACGATACGTTTAGTTTTGATGTGATTGAAACTCAAAAAGCTGTATTTTAATGATATGTGTAGAAGTTGAATTGATGGAATAACTATTTTTAGGTATATTCATTTACTATTATCTCACATCCGTGTGTGGGATCTATGCTTATCAGGAGTAGATGTAAGTATAACCACGGTGGTACTTTCATGTAAAGTTTATTTGGTATCCAGTCCTTCTCGTTGAAAATTATTATCACATTATATCTTGTAATGAGAACAATATATACTACATTATATAACGTCCTGGTTAGAATACTCCAAGGAGTTTTCGTAACATCTCACGTACTGTGTTATTCTTTTTGGTTCATTTGAATTTCAATATATTACGCAACATGCCACCAATATTACGAAATATAGTATAAAATAAGACAAGTTTATGAAAAATAAATATAAACAACTATATGTCAGAGTAAGATCCGGTCAAAAATTCCTCATGTCGTCTTACTCTAGAAACTTCTGATCAGTATGTAGGCGTGTTTCGGTATTAAAAATTAATTATTATTTTTAGGAGCTGTTCATAAAATATCAAACGATTTTTGGGACGGATCTTAGTAATTGTTATTTTATCTATACATCTAAAATAGAAATCAATTGCCGAATAACTTCCGAAAGGTTGCAATTATTTCGCTAATTCTTTTTTTGGTGTGCTTATAATTGTCAGACCAACGTTTGTAAGTAAAAATATATTTTTAAAATAGTACAAAAAAGTGGAAAATTTGCGTTAAAAAAACTACACTTAATCAATATTTTAACTTAACATATGCAATGAATATGTTAAATAGGAATTGAATATGAATTGAACATGAGTTGAACATGAATTGAATATCAATATGTTAATAAATATGATGGCTTTGAATAAAACTGTCACTAAACCGTTAATTTTTGGTTGTAATCGTTTTATTTTCATTTATAAAGTTATTCTAAGATTGTATTAGTTTTCATTATAATTAATTCCTATATCTTCCTGAAGACAACGAGTTGATGTTAGTCTTTTTTTTATAGTAGCACGGCAAAATGACTGCACTGAACCTGATGGTAAGCACAGTACAATCCAAAAACAATGTTGACCACCGAGTAACACAGTATTCATCGCCGGTCGCCGCTGTCATGCCGGCCTGCAAGAAGCTGGATATGCACAGGCTGATTCCGAAACGCGACCCGCAAAAGCGAATCACTATGACGGGCTTTTTAGCCATATACATGGAGTTGCGACCCAGTCAGGCTGTAAAACCCTACCACCCCGCTTCCGCCATTGCCTCGTTCGTTATTCAGCAGGGTGCACCACGTGCAGGTAAGATTGGCTTGGATGTCTCAAGAATTCGATGTTATTCGACACCCCTTACACCCCAACTCGCCTCCGCAACAGGTATACCTCTCATTCCCCTGTACTGTTCTAAATAAATTGAACCTCGCAACGATAAACAGAGTAGACCATCAATCGACCATAATAAAATATCATTACTCCATTTTAGCCATACGATTAAATAAAGAAACGAAGTGATTACTCCAAGTACTTAATTGTCTACATAGGATTTTTAATAACAAGCATAATGTCAATTATAAGTCACTTTGATTTTAATTTGTACTCCTCAACTTCTGCCCACGTCGCATAACTTTCAGGTAGGCAACGTAGTGTATATTTTTTTACTTCTTTGTACCCGTTTTATATGTCATTGTTCGGAGGCTGTACAGCACGTACGGGTTCTATTGCAACGTTAATTTACGTAGTACGTTCAGGACGCCTAGCCCGGTGACCCAACAAGTCGTTTTTATTATACTTTCTAAAAATGGGGCGCATAAATATCGCCATGTCGAATTACGTATTTCTAAACTCATTACAAAGTTGCGTCCTGGAAAATATAAAGTATGGAAATAGCAATTGTTGGAACATTACAAAAATAATTCATACATTTAAATAGAATTGTTTATTGTTTGTCCAGATTATCCGACATCCGAAAGGAATTAACCAATTTTAAGTTTTAGTTTTACGGACAAATAGAAAACTTGTTAGGATATTATGTAGATGAAAATTAACAAAATTAAAAAAATTATCTTTTTTCAAAATTTACTACTTAGAATTTTTTTATGATAAAGGTATATAAGGTGTAGGTGTAGGTAAGGTAAATATGTTTTTTTTGTAGGTGGTAGAGCCACGCTGAAGCTATTACTGGTTTCAGCATTAATGGGTCGACTCGCCCTGGGTAATACCACTCTGTCACAGAAAACCGACGCGAAGTAACAGTGATTGTATTATTGCGTTTCGTTCGGTCAGTGAGAGCGCTGGAGGCTCACCCCCCTTCTTTCCTTCCCTCCCTCCCCTTCTCCTCCAACACAGGATGGCAATGTACTTGCAACGAACCTGGTGTTGCAGGTGTCTATGGGCTGTGGTGTTCACTTAACACTTAACACAACAGGTGAGTCCCTGTTCGTTTGCCTCCTATAATATAAAAAAAATAAAGGGCAACGAACAGGGTGCCCATTTGATGGTAAATGGTTACCGTCACATATGAACAACACCAGGGATATTATTGTTTCCCTTGCCGCCCCAATAATTACGATCTGTCGGTACACCGTGGGGTTTTAGAAAAAAGATAGGTCGCGAAAAGATCTCATGCCGTCCCAACTATAGCGGAAGACGTACACCGTGGGGTTTTAGTCCGTGCGAGTCGGACATAACCCGCCTTCTCCCCGAGAGGGTGGTGTATCCATAAGTTTCCCCACGCTAATACAAAAGTGGTATCACTGTTGCGTTGCCGGCCTTAAGAGCGTGTTTCAGTTCCTTTTATGAAGAACCCCATAGCGTAATTAAAAGTATAAAGTATAGAACTGCCTGCAGTCAATTTATATAAAACATGTGGTTCTTATGAAACAACAGAAGCAAAAACGAAGTCAGTGATTGCAATTAGTTAATACATATTACATAGCTCATACCGTTGAGTTTGGAGCATTACTATTTTATAAAATAATGGTGTGATCATCAAAAAAATGAAGTCAATATAAAATATAGGAATGTAAATAGGTACTATGAGGTTAATAGCTGCTTTATAACATTTTATATATCATAAATAAGCTTTTGATCAGAACTTCATCTGGTCTCAAATGACGATAAACACTTAGTTGATAACATGTTAAAACCCCCAGTGCGTTAACTCTCTAATTAAGTCTCTCTAGCAGTGGGTCTTAACTGCAGTTCTCACAACATAGTTATATAGGTTTACTGACAGCCTTGGAAGTTGAGGGTGTTAGCCATGTTATTGTTTCTGGACGGAAAGTTCAAGCTTTCTATGGCATTTAAATGTACGTTATTCGGTACGTAGTTCCAGTAAGGTTTTAATGAAGCATAATCTCTTTAAAATTGCTCAATAAATACTTGTACCAGAGAACCATCAATTGATATACAATTTTGTGTTTTTTTTATATCATAGGAGGCAAACGAACAGGCGGGTCACCTGAAGTTAAGTGATCATCGCGGTTCATAGACACTAGCGACACCGTGGGAGTCGCAAGTGCGTAGCCAGCATGTATTTAGGAGGAAGGGGAATGAGGGGGGAGGAGGAAGGATAGGGTCCTCCCTAGAGAGGGGAGAGGAGAGATAGGCCACCGGCGCTCTCACTGACCGAACGAAATGCAACAATGCAAGCACTGTTACTTCACGTCGGTATTTCCATGAGAAAGTGCTACTTACCCGGGCAAGCCGACCCATTCATGCTGAAACCGGTAATAGCTTCATCGTGGCTCCACCACCTTATACCTTGTACCAAAGTTTCCCAATTTAAAGACCAATTTCTACATCAAATCTTATAATTCAGTAATTCTAAGCGATATATGCTACTGCTACAAATTGACTATCTCTTATTTGATACAATTCCGAACGTTCAGCGATGACCGAAAAAATTTGGCCCACGTCGACACATAAATAGTAGACAAGTATTGAATAAGAAAAGTTAATTCACAACTCCGGTAACCAATCTCAAGGGTGCGTTCCGAGTGACAAGCGAACCAATAACACGGCCGGTGTGTGTGCCAGCCCGTCCTGAAGCGAATGAGGCATCACCCGTGAAGAGGGGCTCGGATTGTGAACGCGCGCACCGTGATACGAATTTTGAATTCACCCCGGAGCTTATTTTATTTGGGTATGTCCAATTTAGTGTCAGTACGTGTATTCCAACCCTTACGGAGCTTATATTACTAGAAAGTACTATCGTCACAAAAGGTATTTTAACTCTTTAGTGAAAATCATAGTTATTATTTCGAAATCTTTTCCACGTTTGAATTTAACTCTTTCAGAACGTACGAAGGGGGGCCGTATAATATCCAACTGTTTATTTTAGTTTATTTAAGTGTTAAGTGTACAAAGATCATTAAAAAAATTAGAAAGTGAGGCTTTCTTGAGATTCTGTTGGAAATATTTTTCCCAATGGTCTATAAAGCTAAAACAAAATATGGTTAGGACTTATTCTGCAATCAATTTCATTTATCCTTCTCGTTCACATTGTCAGGTCAAGCTGTAGTTAATATAATATATGATAATCGTCATGATTTGATAGATCATGTACATTAGAAATCATCTGCTTGTAGGTAGTAGAGCCACGCTGAAGCTATTACTGGTTTCAGCATGAATGGGTCGGCTCGTCCGGGGTAGTACCACCCTCTCATAGAAAACCGACGTGAAGTAATAGTGCTTGCATTGTTGCCTTTCGTTCGGTCAGTGAGAGCGCCGGAGGCCTGCCTCCCCTTTACCCCTCCTCCTCCTGATCCTCACCTCCGCCCCTCCACCAAACACAGGCTGTCAACGCACTTGCGACTTCTCTGGTGTTGATAGTGTCTATGGATGGTGGTGATAATTTAACATCAGGTGACCCACCGGTTCATTTGCCTCCTACGATATAAAAAAAAAAACATATAAATGTAAAATCGTTTGTGCGACTGTTAATGAACTTGGACTTGAACGATCGAGGTCGTGTTCACACGTTATACTAGTTTTATCGATACAACACTTCTTAGCTATATCAAAGAGCCATATAGTCGTCATAACATCCTAATTCGAAGTAATATTATAGATGCGCAAGCAGGATTATTTATCTGTTTGTTACACATTTACGTCGTATATATAAAAGTCAGGTATATATAGAAAGAATGACTTCTCATGCAAAGCAAAAGCTGGTAATAATGTATCATATATGAGAAAGCTTGTGACGGTGAATGCCTCCTTAATACTCTTAGCACTTAGCACACAAAAACTAGTGCATTCATTTTTGAAGAAACTATAGTAATAAAACTTACACACGACACTATATATAATTTATAAAAAATATAATGACAAGTAGCGAAGAAGTTTGAATAAGTCCTGAATTTTGTAAGTTACCTCTGTAGTTTGAAAAAAAAAAAAAAAAAGTAAAGGAAACGTTTGGTATCATCATTTATATAGATAGACACGCGGGAGAAGTCGTGTGCGGCTGCTAGTATCATATATGTATGGAATACAGACAGTCAAATCCTCTAGTACTCTATTTCTATATTAATATTTTTCCAAAGCTTAAGATGGACATCTATTATAAAGTACACTCAACACAAATATGATTTCAGCGTAGCTTAGGCTAAGTTAAAGTGGAAGCCTAAGCTTCATGTGTGCGTCACTAATTCGTATATGTATGATTAGCTTAGCTAGTTTAACTTAGGAAGCGAAGTTTAAGCGAAGAATTGCCTTAAGCGCTCGCCTAAGTAGTCAGGTGAAGGCCCATCAGGCCAATAGCGTTGTAAGGTCGAAAAAAAAGAAAAAGGATTATGTATAAAATATGTTTTTTCTCTCTATCTCTTCAACTCAAAAATTATTTGTCACATCTTTTTTTTTTTTTGTATCGTAGCGCAGCAAAGTGACTGTACTGTGCCTGATGGTGAGCACAGTACAATCCAAAAACAACGGCGACTACCGAGAGACACGCTAAGATGTACACAGTTTTCATTAAGATGTACACATCTTAATGAAATCTGTGTACATCATAATTATTAATTTTAAAAAATATAGCTTTGCCACACAAGTGACTATTTATTAGCTTTACTTAATGGCACTTTATGTTCCCGTCTAGGAAGTACGAAAGCAATATCCGGCGTTTCCGTCTTTGGGAACAATCAAAAGTAGTTTCGAGCTCGTCAACTCAAGGAGACAGTTTGGTAACTGCATTCACACTTACATAGTAAAGTTATACATATGTACTGTACCGGATTACCTTGGCTTATTATATGTTACTTGTTATTAAAGCCTTTCATTAATAGGTAAAAGGTCAGTCCAAAATAATTTTTAATGTAAGGAGATCGATTATGAGTACCCTTCCACTCGGTGGGGCAAGAGGGTTATGTGAGTTTCCTACTTTTAAAAAAACTCACGGAGCACCATCTACAAGTAGAACTTAGGTTAACGCTACCTTTAACTCGCGACTTTGTTTACGTAGTGGACGTAGGTTTGTTAAATAATACGGACTTTAATCCCGATTTTGAAACATTCTTCGTTGGTGCTGCGCTCCTATTAATCTTAGCGTCATGATGTATAGCCTATATAGCCTTTCCCGATATATGAGCTATCTAACACTAAAAAAAATTGAAATCGGACCTGTTGTTCCTGAGATTAGCCCGTTCAAGCAAACGTACTCGTCAGCTTTATACGATTAGTAAGAATAATAATTGACATATTTTATTATTCATCGCAAATTGAATTCCATCTATGTCATGGTTGGAAGTAAGTCTACTGTGTGGTTTTCGCTTGCGTTATCTCCGCGTAAATCGGTTCTTTGCAATTAACTCCCAGTGTCGTCGTTTCCGGACCAATACAACTAACAAATGGTGGTAGAGCCACGCTGAAACTATTATTGGTTTCAGTATGAATGGGTCGGCTCGTCCGGGGTAGTACCACCCTCTCATAGAAAACCGACGTGAAGTAACAGTGCTTGCATTGTTGCGTTTCGTTCGGTCAGTGAGAGCGCCGGAGACCCACCTCCCCTCCCCTCTCCTCTCTCCTCTCCCTCTCCCTCCCCTAACCCTAAAGATGGCAAGGCACTTGCGACTCCTCTGGTGTTGTTAGTGGCCATGGACGGTGGTGTTCACTTAACAGCAGGTGACCCTCCTGTTCGTTTGCCACCTATGACATAAAAAAAAAAAAACCTTCAAGAAACAAACTTACTACTCCTGCCTCAAAGGTCGACAACACATCTGTGAACCCCCTCACCTGGTAGGTGGCCATCGGCGTCGGTGATTACTTATCATCAGGTGACCCGTCTGTTCTTTTGTCTCCAATCGCACCAAAAAAAATTATAATCCTTGCGAGAAATTAATAATAGTTTTTCAACACCAAAAAAGTCAAGGTTTCGTATAATTTCCTTCAAAAACGAGTGGTCCAATCAACACGCAGGATATCGAACATTCTAATTTAATATAAAAAAATAATGTGCCCACTAACCGGCATGATATAAGGGGCGTCCATTAATTACTCGAGCTCAAAATGCTGGGAGGGGTCCGATAAAATTTGACCAGATTTAAAAAAAATATACATACTCCGCCTTCTTTAAATAGTTAAAGGAGGCGGAGTATATAAATATGTTATCTAAATGTCAAAATTTAAATTAGAAGACACTAGCTACATCTTAGCCTCGGCACGCGTTTATTGTTATTTATTTCTATTATCATTCGTTGAAACTAATCAGCAGTTCTTGGAATTCATCGTTGGATTATAGGACATAACTAGCGGACCCGGTGGACGTTGTCCCGCTCTGGTAATAAACAAAATCCTAGACTCCGGCTTAATCTAATCTCAAATCCACTGAAAAACATTCAAAAAAGTTCATCAAAATCGGACCAACTGTTTAGGAGGAGTTCAGTTACATACACACGGACAGAAGAAGTATGTGATTGAATAAAGATAAACAGGTGTGTCTGGGTGTAAGGGGTGTCGCATAACATCTTAAGCTTGAGACACCCAAGTCAACCTCACCTGCACGTGGTACACCCTGCTGAGTAACGAACGAGGCAATGGCGACAGCGGTTTGGTAGGGTTTTAAAGCCCGACTGGGTCGCGACAACCATGCATGTAGAGAAAAAGCTCGTAATAGTGATTCGTTCTGCACATCGCGTTTCGGAATCAGCTCATGCATATCCAGTAGTGAATGACTTTCGCCGTGGCTCGAGTACCGGCGAGATGATTAACACTGGTCACCTCTGGACCCGGACGGAGGTATTCGCTCACGCAAGCTGGCATGACAGTAACGACCGGCGAGGGATAACGCATCTCTCGGTGGTCGCCATTGTTTTTGGATTGTACTGTGCTCACCATCAGGCACAGTGCAGTCACTTTGCCGTGCTACAATAAAAAAAACCATAAGAATGTATATAAAATCCTTAATGTAACTAACATATTTAAGTTAACTAGTGGGCGCCCAGTGGTCGACATTCGACCATAATTTATAATTTTTTTAAAGTTTGAACTTTATTGGGGTTTTTTTTTTCAATAATCTATAATGAAAGGTTTTCATCATGGCTACTCAGTTATTTGCCACTTTTTAAAATTGTATAAATATAAAAAGCGGTTACATAAAGTGGTAAGGCTCTAAAATTCTAAGTAAAGATAACTTTACGAAAATAAAGAAATTTATCACAGGTTATGACACAATTATCAATTAATTTTACACGATATCATGGGTAGGTGGTGTTTCTGGGTGATATTGAATTAAATGTAGTATGTAATAAGGAATAGTGATACACCCAGTATCATTGTTTGGAAAAGTAATGGATACACAATAGAATTAAATAATGAATCCAAAACAAAGAAGTTTTTAATACTACCATTAACTTTAGAAAATGAATTCCTTTTTGTTCAAAATTTATCATCAACTGTAATAAATATAATTGCTACATCAAGTTGAACTAAGAATCTAAGTCGTGGAGTACTTTCATGAGCAAACAAATTTTCTTATTTTGATTTTACAAAGTATTTATGGTTCATTTTTTTTATTGAATCATCATTTTAAGTGATTCACAAAAAAAAAATACTAAACATAAGCATACTAAATATGCCTAAATATCTATCAGTGAATACCCCGTGAAAATCGGTCCAACCATTTTGGAAATAGCAATGCGGACGAAGCCGCGGACAAATAAAATAGAATATGTCAACCGCTATAATTTCGCCTATCTGGCATTAAAATTCCCGTTAAAATAGGTCCAGTCATTTTGGAGATTACCCGAAACAAACAAACAAACAGACAAAATATAAAAATATAGACAAAGGATAAAAAAACTTTTTTTGGTCATTTCTAGCCATATCCAGTCATCAAAAAGTTGTTATTTTAATTGTTCATACACAAACTTTATTTTTATAATACGTAATAGATAACAAATAAAAAATTGGAAATAAAAGTAGTATATACTTTTTGAATAGGAACACAAAATAAACTTTGAAAATGTTTGTACTGGCAGATGCGGCAGTCACGCTTTGCCATAATTAAGAAAAAAAAAATGTTTGCAATAGAAAATAACCACGTTACCATGACAACGTATATAACACTAACGCTAACGAAATCTCTCAAAAGGAAAGAAGTGCCCGATTTTGAAACATTCTTCATTGGTGCTCCGCGTCTATTGGTCTTAGCGTTATGATATATAGCTTAAAGCCTCGATAAATGAGCTATCTAAAACCGAAGAATTTTCTCAAATCGGATTGGTAGTTTCTGAGATTATCGCGTTAAAACCAAACAAACAAACTCTTCAGCTTTATATATTAGTATAGATGAAATAGCTTTCGGATTTTACGTCACCCTTTTTTTTAGAAGATATAATCAGTATAGTGATCTATTCTTAAATTATAAATATATGCGGCCACAGACTATTTTGTAGATCTATAAAAGAGTAATATCCCACCATGAATTATTTTGTTATATCACAAAGGGATTGGGAAGCGTTTTCGATGAAATCTCCCAGGCGGCTTGACTTTTTCCGACATATGCAACAATTGTCGTTATATTATATTTCATCCAAATTACATCAAACGTTGACAAATTACCTAAACTTTCTTCATGAATCAGTTTATCTACAGGAGAACCGCATGAAAATCCGTTCAGTAGTATTGAGTATATCGCGAACAGACAGACAGACGTGGCAGAGAACTTTGTTTTATAGTATGTACCTAGTGATGGATAAGTAGTTTTCACGTTTAATTAACCAGTCGGCTCATTTTTCAAGATGCAAATCTGAAAATGGTGGAACATGATTTAATTTTTTTAATTTCACGGCTTTGTTTATTTCCATCAATATTTAGTAGAAACAATGTCCGTAAAATGATTTTATGATTATGATTTTACAACACATAATTTGTTATTTTTCAAAGTTTTGTAATAAATCAGCTTATTTTTAAGCTAATGGTACCTGTGCCTCATGAGATTTAAATTCATTTGTATGGAGCTTAAAACCTTATGGTTTTGGACAGGCGAGAGGTTTTTTTATTTTTATTTTCTTGGTTCGCACCTTTTTTTTTTGCTTTCGTGTAATGTGCTGATACGTAAAAATCGTATCTGTCAGTAACTATTGGGTGTTTGACTTTTTTTTATTTATTTAATTATTTTTATTTAACTATTAACTATTTTCGGTTTAATGACGTTATTGTTTTTATGGCGGTTGCATTTGGTACCTTTATGGCCATATTTAGGTTGTAGGCCACAATATCCCGCGCCGGAGCGTACACGGCCCGATGGATGAACCTACTAACCGCGTTGTCAGTCACGTTGGTTAGTCCAGAGGTTATAAGTTTATACACTCTAGTGTCATCTAGGTTGGTGACAAAGAACACCTCAGTTAGCTTTCATGGTGAACAGTCAAAGGTTGTTAGCATTTGTGAATCGCAAATATAAATATCAAGAATGATTTTTGTAAATATAAATAATTTACATAATTATGCAGGTAACATTTCAAATAATATCGCTCGGGACTACTAAACGAGGTGTCATTATTAGCACTAAGAGGCGTGAAGCAAAATGTTGAACATGATCGAATTGTTTGATTATTAAATACTATAGAGTAAGGATCTCGCGTGAGGAAACTGGGGAATTTTAAATCAACTAGGACGACATTTAACAATCAAGTAATTGTAAGATTTCCACGTCCTACTTGTAAAGCGTATTGTGTGCGCGAGCTGGCAGTTTAAAAATAGCTAGAAGAAGTACACACAGTTCTGGGATTGACTTGCGGACGTCGCCGATTACGGCCGCATATAACAAAACTGCCCACTGCAGTTCACCGCGTATTATGTTCCGTTTTCTTTACTCCACTTCTGACACACAGTCGATCAGTGTGCCGCGCATAACTGCTTCTGATTAAAATGTCGTTTAATGTTTTGTGGGTTGTTTTTTAAATGTTTTAGTGGAACGTCTTTTGGAACGTTGTGAATTGGAT
>MU159431.1:15551-35394 GCA_015888305.1 Antheraea pernyi | reverse complement strand
AAAAAAAAATGTTTGCAATAGAAAATAACCACGTTACCATGACAACGTATATAACACTAACGCTAACGAAATCTCTCAAAAGGAAAGAAGTGCCCGATTTTGAAACATTCTTCATTGGTGCTCCGCGTCTATTGGTCTTAGCGTTATGATATATAGCTTAAAGCCTCGATAAATGAGCTATCTAAAACCGAAGAATTTTCTCAAATCGGATTGGTAGTTTCTGAGATTATCGCGTTAAAACCAAACAAACAAACTCTTCAGCTTTATATATTAGTATAGATGAAATAGCTTTCGGATTTTACGTCACCCTTTTTTTTAGAAGATATAATCAGTATAGTGATCTATTCTTAAATTTTAAATATATGCGGCCACAGACTATTTTGTAGATCTATAAAAGAGGAATATCCCACCATGAATTATTTTGTTACATCTCAAAGGGATTGGGAAGCGTTTTCGATGAAATCTCCCAGGCGGCTTGACTTTTTCCGACATATGCAACAATTGTCGTTATATTATATTTCATCCAAATTACATCAAACGTTGACAAATTACCTAAACTTTCTTCATGAATCAGTTTATCTACAGGAGAACCGCATGAAAATCCGTTCAGTAGTATTGAGTATATCGCGAACAGACAGACAGACGCGGCAGAGGACTTTGTTTTATAGTATGTACCTAGTGATGGATAAATAGTTTTCACGTTTAATTAACCAGTCGGCTCATTTTTCAAGACGCAAATCTGAAAATGGTGGAACGTGATTTTTTTTTTTTAATTGCACGGCTTCGTTAATTTCCGTCAATATTTAGTAAAAACAATGTCCGCAAAATGATTTTATGATTATGATTTTACAACACATAATTTGTTATTTTTCAAAGTTTTGTAATAAATCAGCTTATTTTTAAGCTAATGGTACCTGTGCCTCATGAGATTTAAATTCATTTGTATGGAGCTTAAAACCTTATGGTTTTGGACAGGCGAGAGGTTTTTTTATTTTTATTTTCTTGGTTCGCACCTTTTTTTTTTGCTTTCGTGTAATGTGCTGATACGTAAAAATCGTATCTGTCAGTAACTATTGGGTGTTTGACTTTTTTTTATTTATTTAATTATTTTTATTTAACTATTAACTATTTTCGGTTTAATGACGTTATTGTTTTTATGGCGGTTGCATTTGGTACCTTTATGGCCATATTTAGGTTGTAGGCCACAATATCCCGCGCCGGAGCGTACACGGCCCGATGGATTAACCTACTAACCCCGTCGTCAATCACGTCGGTTAGTCCAGAGGTTATAAGTTTATACACTCTAGTGTCATCTAGGTTGGTGACAAACAACACCTCAGTTAGCTTTCATGGTGAACAGTCAAAGGTTGTTAGCATTTGTGAATCGCAAATATAAATATCAAGAATGATTTTTGTAAATATAAATAATTTACATAATTATGCAGGTAACATTTCAAATAATATCGCTCGGGACTACTAAACGAGATGTCGTTATTAGCACTAAGAGGTGTGAAGCAAAATGTTGAACATGATCGAATTGTTTGATTATTAAATACTATAGAGTAAGGATATCGCGCGAGGAAACGGGGTAATTTTAAATCAACTAGGAGACATTTCACAATCAAGTAATTGTAAGATTTCCACGTCCTGCATCTAAAGCGTATTGTGTGCGAGAGCAGGCAGTTTAAAAATAGCTAGAAGAAGTACATACAGTTCTGGGATTGACTTGCGGACGTCGCCGATTACGGCCGCATATAACAAAACTGCCCACTGCAGTTCACCGCGTATTATGTTCCGTTTTCTTTACTCCACTTCTGACACACAGTCGATCAGTGTGCCGCGCATAACTGCTTCTGATTAAAATGTCGTTTAATGTTTTGTGGGTTGTTTTTTAAATGTTTTAGTGGAACGTCTTTTGGAACGTTGTGAATTGGATGTTATGAAACGAATGTGTAACGAAAAGAAATAGATATAAATGTGTGTATATATATATTGTTAATAATAGAAACGATTATTGATTATTAAAAAAAAAAGATAATAAAGATATTATATAAAGATAATAAGCTCTAACAATTAATCACTTTTTTAATAACCGACAAGAGTTCGGACAGAGCTACTGCACGCTACGACGGCCATCGAAAGACTGAGTGCACACGTTTTTTTTTTTCTAACTGACTACGTTGTTGACCTGGACAGGTCTTTACAGCTTCACCAGACTACTGAGGCGAGCGCTTAAGGCACTCAGCCGATTTTATTTTGGAAACTACCTCAAGGGTGAGCCACACCTCGGCTTAGGCTGTCGCCTGTTTTATGCAATATTCGCGACCTATCTGAGCTAATCTAAGCTAAGCTACCTTCATATGTATATCAGTTATTGAAACATGTGTACCAAGCATGCATGCCTCAATAAATCTTATATGGATTTTGTTTCGAATAAATTCTATAAACTATATAAGTATGGATAGAGAAAAATAAATGTATAACTCATCCATTTATCATTTCTGAAAAAGAAAAAACATAACGTGTAAGCGTGTAGACGTGCACGTGTGTAGGTATCTGTAATGTTGTTGTAGTGATGTAAGATTTTGTGTCACTATATCGTGCGAGCAACGTACTCAAGAGCTCCATCGCCGCTTCTTATATAGGCCATCGCAGTATAACTACCCGTTATTTCATTTATGTCCAACAATATATATATCTTTATATATAAATATTCTTTTGTACGTGTGTATGTTACTGAACTCCTCCTAAACGGCTGGACCGATTTTGATGAAATTTTGTGTGCATGTTCCAGTAGATCCGAAAATGGTTTGGCACTGGCGCTGCGGTTGACTTCTACGATTTTTTTTATTATCAAGGTAGGACAGCGTCCGCCGGACCCGCTAGTATATATATCTATATTATATGTATAGTTTTTAGGCTATGAAAGAATGATCTAGTATATTTTTAATGTACTCGAAATATATACAAAAATATGGAGAGAGAGAGAAACGTTGATATCCATACCACATTATTTTCTCTCGGCTTGTAATAACTGTCGGGCACGTTTAAAAATTATTATGTTTTTAAAATTTGTTTTAAAAATTATTCATCTCATTCTCTTAAAAATTAATTGGAATACTAAGTTTTACTTCTATCGCTTCTGAACTACACACAACTTTTTAAACTATGAATACTACAACATATAGTAATAATTATTACACTCAAGACTTGTTCTTAGCTCGGGCTAATATTTGAAAGTATCATTCGAATAATTATATTTACATTATGTAATTTATGTATTGAAGGAATACTATCTTAACAAACGTACAAGATTTATTTATTTCAGTGTTTTATCAAAAGTTGTTTATATTTTATAAAATACGAATTAAATATCAAGGAAACCATATCGTTGAATATTTTCATAGTATTTTTATAGTGGGCCAGCTTATTTAAACTACATTAAGAATGATTAACGTATATTTAGGTATAATATGATGTGGACAATCATATATCAAAAATAATGTATTCGATTCACACTCTAAAAAGGTAGGAATATTAACGTTAAAACCTAAATTCAGGTCAGAGAACATCCCAGTAATTGAGAAAATCTGGAAAGAAACTTGTTCGTGCTTTGTTGTCGTTTATTGTTATGTTTAAAATATATCCTGAGAGGACATCGTTTCCCAGCGTTTCCAGGCTATTGTTCATGTAAAGATTCAGCCTGTAATTACCTTTTCATAGTAAAATTAGTAGGATAAGACCTACTTTTTATCGATACCCTTATCAGGTGTTTAATTATTACAAAGTTTTTTATGATGACTTCAATATTATGATAAGATGGTAGCCCCCTTGATAGAAATTTTGAGGGGATTTTTTGTGACATCTCTCATTTCACTTGACTTGTTTACAATTAACAAGCTACATTATGCTAGATGTAAATAATATTACGTAATATACAATCAAGTGACGTAAGCTTATAAATATAACCATAAACTAACTAATATACTCAAAAAGTTATCACATACACCTATACGAGTATACCTATTTTATTCCAATCTGTTGTTTATACCATAGTTAATCTTATACTTAACACTTTATTTATAACTAGCCGACCCATGCCCACTTCGTTGGGCGGTAATACGTAAGCGTGGAATGGTTCTTTTGCGCTAAAGCGCAGCGGAAGCTCTGAAAAGGAAAAAAATACCCCGATTTTGCAACATTCTTCATTGCTGCTCCGCTCCTATGGGTCTTAGCGTAATGATATATAGCCTATAACCTTACCTGATAAATGAGCTATATAACACTGAAAGAATTTTCCAAATCGGACCAGTAGTTCTTGAGATTACCCCTTACAACTTCACAAACTCACAAACTCTACCTCTTTATAATATTAGTATAGATTGTATACATTGTTTTGTTAAAGTTTTTTTTTTTTTTATAGTAGCACGGCAAAGTGACTGCACTATGCCTGATGGTAAGCATAGTGCAATCCAAAAACAATGGCGACCATCGAGTACATACTGTCCATCGCCGGTCGACGCTGTCATGCCGGCCTGCGAAAGTTGCCAATAAACACATTTTTTTATGTGATTTTGGTTAAACTTGATTGTGGTTTGGTTTTGGTTAAACCAATAAGATAATAATATTGTATGTATAATATAATTTACAGCTGTTGATTTCTTTAATAACTAAATCCAAACTACTATATGACAGACAAACTTAAAATTATGTCGCCTAAACCTCTACATGAACTTATTCTTCAGCAAATTGGTTGCTGTTTTGGACCTAATACTATCATGTAAAACACTTTCGTTGGCATATGAGTAATAACAATTTTATAACAATACTTTGCATTCTCAATGGCTGTGTGTCCCGGTTGTTTTTCACACTACATATTATAGTTTGCGGTGAGCCGAGTTGAAAAGTTTTTAGCTCTCTCTACCCAACCAATTCACTCGTTGAAGGGAGGGCTCAGGAAAAACAATCCGTGCAGCCACTTTCAACTTTGTATTCTCGCGCGTAATACGGACTCTCTGAATTGGTACACATTTGATATTCTACGCCGATTGTTCCAAGTACTGTATCGTTGAAGACAATACATATATAAACAATGGGTCGTGTTTGATCTTGTAAAATGAATTTCAGGCTTTATTCTCCTGCCTCCATGTAGGTAAGTTCTGACGTTCGCTTTGTTTTCTATTAACAAAACAATTTGTATTGTCCCATTTCAAGCGTCAAAGAAATATTTTCAGTACTTTCAGTGTGTGTGTTCTACACAGTAATCGTTTGAATAAATTTTAGGTGTAGTAGGTTGTAGGTAGAGCCACGCTGAAGCTATTACTGGTTCCAGCATGAATGGGTCGATGGGCCCGCGGTAGTATTACACCACAGACACCACAGAAACACCCACGAGAAGCGCGGGCGCGCGTAGTCGATTCGACCGTACTTGATTTCGTTTATATTATTGTTATTACCCATCACATGTATTTCTCATTTTTAGTAGCCTGTCACTATGTCATTTTGAGTAAAATAAAGTGTTTACCGTCGCTTGTGGCGCTAATCCCATCTCACAGATCACAATTGTTTTAATCGCAGCACAGTCGTCGAAAGGACTACACGCGCCTGTCGTCGAAAAGGTTACGCGCGACGCTCAACGCGACATAATATTTCTTCGGCTTTCACTCAATTTTATCGAATTAAGTTTGGAATATTGTTTTTTTAAATACAAAATGAGTCATAGACCGTTACCAGAAAATAGAATTACTAAGAGAAGATGAAGAAGAGAGTGAATCAGAACTCCGCGACCAAGGCTCTGAAACTTCCGACCACATCGTTTCAGGGGAACCTCAATCTGCTGAAGAATCACACTGCTTGGAATCAGACGAGGATAATTTGCCTCTTTCAGAAATAAATTGCTGTTTTAAGGGCGCGATAAAGTAATGAAGTGGCAAAAATCTTACAATAGCAGAGCATGGTGTCAAACTCAAAATATTCTTACTGAAGATGTACTCGTAGGAATGGTGTGGAAAAGGCGAATGTATTTACGATTTATATTTAATTCAAAAGATTACGTCCAAAGAAGAGCATCGATGGAAGGCCTTCCAAGAAAATAAAAAAATAAAAAATTGATTTAATAGTTGTTTCTTTTTCATAATTTTAATAAGTTGTTTTGAAAAATTAGACTATTATGACAATGATAATATATCTGTATACCAAAAAATCAATAATTATTTAATAATTAATGCTTTATTTCTCTGATTCATCCCACAGGTCTTTTCGGTTACGCGCGACCGCTCCCGTTAGAAATGATCGCGCACCCGCTTGAAGGTTAAATACAATAAACCAATATAATAAAATAAAATATGAAACTATAATAGAAAAATAAATGCAAATAAAATTAATTCTTAAATTAATTATAGTCTGTTTTATTTATATTTGAAAAATTGAAATTACTAACATTAGTCTGGTTTTCACATATCGCACCCCCGGTGCGACACTGTCACTTATGCAAAATGCAACTTTTCAGGAGAAGCATTTAAAACTTTGACATCGTAAAAATTATATAATATTTCGAGATTTAGACAAGGTAAATAGCTAATATTACAACGTTAACTCTTAACTTACTTTTGAAAGAATAATGTCGTCTTAATATTTAAAAACCGATACTATAACATTATTTTAATCCTTCCAACCCCCTCATAAGTGACGTTGTGGCACTAACGAAAAATAATAATCGTAATTTTGATACGCTGAGTAAAAAAAAAATCAAGAACAAATTGTTTATTAAGTCCTATTTTAAATTATAATCATGCACAGTTATAAGTATAATAAATAAAATATCTTTTTAAAAATTCTACTCAAGCTTTTCTTAGTGAATCTTGTAACTGGTTTCGTATGTTTTTGTATGTTTTTGTTTGGCGGCTTGCAATCTCGAGTGTTCTGATTGTTATTAAGATTACGATTTCTTATCTTTTTTTCGGTGATGATTTTGGTTCTTGGTCATCAACAGCTTTATTCTCAGAGTTACTATCACTAGTTGGACTACTTGAATTTGAAGAACTACTCGTGATAGAAAACGTACTAGATGAGGGCTTGAAATCGTCACCTGAATCAGTATCAGAGACGTCACCAGTTGGAGATCCATATTGCTGATCTACTGGTGAAGTTTGGACATTAGCATTACTTAGAATACATAGAGAGTTAGTAAAACAGAGTTATAACCATAAGACCCATTTAACACGGTATTAGAGGGTGGAACTAAAGTTTTGTCGGGTTCATCTCTTTCAATGGGTGATGTGGAACGTGTCAATAATACCAGTTTTTTCCCCCGAGACATCATTGTATTTGATTCAAGAAATAACTAAAACAAAGTATAAAGTATCGAAATAAATAAATTGTTCCAACAATCACTCCAACTAGTTATATAAATAAATATCCGACACAATTACACCCAATTATAAACTGGTTAATTTAGAAAAATAAAAAAACACAAACTGAAAAAAAAACAAGTCCAATTGTCTACTTAACACAAATTGTCGACTTTTGCAGTCGGGAAACCGTTAATTATCGAAACGTGGTCATTTATCAACATGGGTCATTCCAGTTACTAATCTAAACTTTCAAAGATATCTAAATATTGGGGAAATAAGGTCACAACTGTATCTTAAGTCACCATTGCTCCAGAATCAAAAAATTATTATATCACAATTACCTTAGTAACGATGTTGCTCCCAGTGTCACCTGTTTCGCGCCAAAACGGCAATGACACTCATACGGAAACTATGCATACTACGAAAGTAACATTATCGCATCTTGTAAAGGGGTGCTTTAGGACAGTTATTACATACTTAACTCATTTTTGCAAATTTTGCATAAGTGACAGTGTCGCACCGGGTGTGCGATATATTGACACTCCGAACACTAATTGTACACAGTTTATTAATTAATCTAACTATGATTGGCTGCACAAGGTCAATACAAAATATCAAAATTAGATGTGCAGAGACCGATAAAATACGTGTCGCGTCGCATATCAACAGAACGGTCGGTCGGTGACACGAAATGACAAGATATTATCCATCCAAAAATTGAAACACGCATATGATATAATCGAATATATACAATTTCTGGCACAAACGCAAAACGTCACGAGTAAGTCGCGGTCATCGGTGACGCGAACCCATTAGTATTATTAATATTCCACATCAATATTTTGTTTTAAATCGCTTTACAGGGCGAAATAAATTTTCACTTCAAATATATGATCTTTACCTATCGAATATAAAAATCCATCCAAAGAAATACTCTCATAACATTTTGCAACTTTAATAACTTTAAATCACATTTTGCCTTTCAAACTTCCCTGAAAACTGTGAGGTATACAAGTTTTGATAACCTGTTTTCTGAGTGAAGTCCCGCGTACTGAATACACTGAAAATATGAAACTATGTTTCAGAATATCGAAATAACTTCAACACGATAAAATCGTTGCTTGAACGTTTTTAGTTCCAAGTTTAGTTTTCAGTTTTTATATCATAGCAGGCAAACGAACGGGTGGGTTACCTGATGTTAAGTGATCACCACCGTCCAAAGACACTTGCAACACCAGAAGGTGCGATGCCACCCTGTGTTTGGGGGAGGGAGAGTGGGGAATGGAAGTACGGGGAGGGTAGGTGGGTAATCCGGCGCACTCACTGATCGAACGAAACGCAACAATGCAAGCCCTGTTACATCGCGTGAGTGTTTCTGTGTGTCGGGTGGTAGTACCCCGGGTGAGCTGACTCATTCATGCTGAAACCAATAATATCTTCAGCGTGGCTCTACCACATATACAAACGTGTTGTCACCTATCTAAGTGCACTTTTTAGGTTTCAATTTAATTGTGTACATTAACATATCATATTTAAAAACTGTTTATATTAAGCATAACGTCTCTTTCTTATGTCAGAGTATTCACTTGTTACTTAACAAAAAAAACTTTGAAAATATTTTAATATCAGCATCAATCAATAAACAGTATAAAGTCGCCTTTCGTGTCTGCCTGTGTGTCCCCTTAGATACTAAGTCCCAATAAAGTCGCCCATAGCCTACTATAACTACGCAACGAATTTTTATACGGTTTTTATATGTGATATACACGTATTATATTTATCAAACATACAGTAAAAGATGTGTATTGTTATGTGAAGTCGAGAACGAATTCAGGTGGTTAATTGCTAACTCAGACTAAACTTTATGAGAGAAATTAAAACGATGTACTTCGAAATAGTGTATTTTAAAATGGTTTACATAAAACATAAAAACCATTCAAATCAAATCAAAAATACTTTATTCAGTTTAGGTCCATAATAAGGCACTTATGAACGTCAAAGACTACTACCGGTTCGGAAAACAACCCAGTCATCGAGAAGAACCGGCAAGAAACTCGATCGGGTACATTTTTTAAACATATATTTCCAATACATTATACAATGCTTTTAATGGATGCACAGAGAGGAGTCAATTCCAGACATCACTATCATTCACACACTGATCCACTCTATAATATCCTTATGAAACTAAAACCCGTTTGACATGGCGCTTAATTTTACAGTCCGGAAAATCGGTAACATGCTTTGGGACTTTATTGTAGAACCTAACACTATTACCTAAAAAACTATTATTGGTTTTGCTAAGTCTGAAACATGGGACCACTAGTTTATTACAGTTTCTAGTATTTAGATTATGCCGGTCTTTTACTAAATTCAGTTTTTCAAAGTTTTTCCTTTATATCCCATTATATCTATCCCTTAGGGATATTTCACGGTATCCATTTTTATCCTTTACTTCTAATTAAAACAGTAAGCTATTTACGAAGCTGTTATGGTTAGTGTAGTGAAGGTGGCTGAGCCACGCTGTAGCTATTACTAGTTTCAGCATGAATGGCTCGGCTCATCCGAACTAGTACCACCTAACAGAATACCGACGTGAAGTAACAGTGCTTGTATTGTTGCGTTTCGTTCGGTCAGTAATAGCGCCGGAGGCGCATCTACTTTCCCCCTTCCCCTTTTTCCTTTCCTTACCCCTCCCCCATACACAGGCTGGCAACGCACTTGCGATTCCCATGGTATTGCTAGTGTCTATGGATGGTGGTGATATCTTAACATCAGGTGACACTCGTGTTCGTTTGCCGCCTTTTGACATAAAAAAAGTGTTATTTTTTCCAATTAAATATATTTGGTTTATTAAGCATGCAATATGGATAAAGATTGCTCTGAAAATCATGTCGTGTAAAACAATATCTTAGAAGATATCATGGGTTAAAAATTACGGAAGATAATTAAACAAGATGTCTCATAAAGGGACACGAAACGGAAGTGAAACTTTTGTATTACTTTTAAAAAATACAACAAAAGCCAACAAAAATTAGAAAACTATAGAAATCAGTTGGATCGAGGTCTAATGAATATGTTGGATGGCGGAGAGTTTCGAGACGTAACTCCTGTTTTTTTAAAATAGTTCGTTGTCCTGTCTGTAGACGAACGATGTAGTGAAGAAGGCTAGAACAATTGCTTAGCTGCGATTATTCGGCGAGCTTATCCATCATTTACAATTCTCCACAATACGCCTTTGAAATGATTATTGTGCTTGTTTTCAAGAAGCTGAAATGAATAATGCCGACACCAAACCGTTATAAACTCACAATCGGCTTCTTTTGACTACACTTTTTGAAGCGAAAATCGCTTTATTGATTGCCTGTTCAGTGTTCACATACCGCGTCGATGGACGTTCAAATTTTAGTAAATAAGTCGAAACTTTCGGTGAAAGAAAACATTGTGCTAAAACCACAGTGTTTGGGGTGGGGGCTTATTCTAAGTTCGCTTGGCTAGCTACATTTTTTTTTTCGCGCGTGAATCCTCTTGGAGATCTGCACCTAGCCGGGCAGCACAGGTGAGAATGCCAGATTTCTACTGACTAAGCCCCCTCGGTGTTCTTGTCGCCATTTAACCGGGTGGGCAGGAACGGCCTCTGCAGTACTTCTACCCGACCCGTCAGGTGTTGACCCCTCATCAGGGCCCTGACTTGTAGTCTGGAGAGGGAAGACCTTGACCCTCTCTGCCGAACTGATGGGAGGTGCACTGAACACTAATGCGCCTTAACCACGTGGGCCTGTGTTAGAATTGCCAGGGCGACAAACTTGCCTGTGTCCATCTTGGCTAGCTACCTCCCTCAAGTTAAAAATCTATCGCCAAGCACCTGTTAGTGTGTTCCGACAACTTTATTTGAGAGCCAGCACACTCTAGGTTTAGTGTCTTTACCATCTTAGACCAATTTATCATTTAAAAAGAGATGACATCGTGGTCAAACCTACAAATGTATTCAAAACATTTTTATCGTAGCACGGCAAAGTGACTTTACTGTGCCTGATGGTGATCACAGTATAATCTAAAAACAATGGCGACTACCGAGAGACACACTATCCCTCACCGGTCGCCGCTGTCATGCCGGCTTGCATTAATGTCTCATCACGTTACGCTTGAAGGACCCCATATTATAGGAAGGAGGGAACACACTGGCCGGGAGATTGTTCCACAGCTTCACGGTATGGCAGAGATAAGAAGTTGTGAACTTTTTAGTTCATGCCCAGATAAGATTTACCGTAAAACTATGGCTCCGAAGCCCAGCACGCGTGGTTCGGGTATGAAAAGGAGAGGAAGGTATTAAATTAAATAGCTCTTCAGAACACCCGCTATGATAAAGACGGTAGAACACGCTCAGTGAGGCAATGTCTCTGCGCAACTGTTGGATAGCCTTCTCAACAAATGCATCAGAGTTTTTCGATTGTTATAGAAAGTTATGGAATGATCTTCTAGATATTCTAGAGTGTGTATAAAATGTGTGTGTAAACGTTTAATATGTATGTATGTTTATTTGTGATTGTGTATAGGCTTATTTGTCAAATCATATTACTAGCAATTATAGCTTGTAAGTTTGAATATGTACAAGTATGGCCCGCTAATGTGCTTCTTGTAAAACACGCTGTATAGTCGTTTTCTGGCTAACAAGATGCAGGCTCTGCCTAGTTTGGTTGCCACTGTAAAAATATTTGTTAAATATACAACAAATTTAATAATCTAATTATTAATTTTTGAATTTTAATTTTAGATCTTTATACTAGCCAGTATAAAAAATTCTCAATTTATTAAGAACCCAAAATAATACTACAGTGGACTTTTGTTAAACAGTCATTGAAATAAAGAAAGAAAGTCGCGAATAAAGACGAAATACGAGTAAAAAAAATCAAAGCCGGTGCACAATGCATTCGCGTGGGACACGCTACCTCCAATCTCGTTCACATTGGTCAATTTTTCCCACGAAAGCCTTTTGTTGTCAGCTTTTTGTCCGAACGCTACACAACACCACAAAATAAAACAATTTAAAAGGTACACATAGTTTTCTTTAAAGAAAATATAAATACGGTTTGGGGTGTAAGGGGTGCACCCTGCTGAATAACGAACGAGGCAATTGCGAAAGCGGGGTGGTAGGGTTTGACAGCCTGACTGGGTCGCAACCACCATGTATATGGCGAAAAAGCCCGTCATAGTGATTCGCTTCTGCGGGTCGCGTTTCGGGATCAGCCTGTGCATATCCAGCCTTTCGCGGCATAACAGCAGCTACCGTCGATGGATACTGTGTCACTCGGTGGTCGCCATTGTTTTTGGATTATACTGTGCTTGCGTTGTGTGATAGAGAAAGCGCTCTACAAAATCGATGCAAGCCGACCTTATTCGGACGTATCACTCTTCTCCACGTTGTGCAAAATGAAAGGTCAGGTAATGTATGTTTCTGCATGTGTGGTAAAAAATATAATTATTTATTTAATCAATGTGAGTATATTTTAATTTTCATAATTCCACGGGCAGGAAACATTCGACTGCCATATAACGGGCTTAGGGTTTTGGACTCAAGCAAGTGGGCCAACTTTGCTGAGGGTAGAGGCTGAAAGTGTTAACGCTCAAGAAAATGTGGAAGCCTTAGACATTAGGGGTCTTAAATAAAATTTCAAATACGCTCAATAAATAGTGTGAGAGTACCTATGAGTTTCCATGTATTAAGGTATATAGCTAGTCAGATTATAAAGTATAAACAGAGTGAACTCTCTCCAAATTATTTGTGTTGTAGCCGCGTACGCTGTACTGTATTTCAATCGGTTATATACGAAAGCCAGTCACGCGGATTTGCTATTGTCAAAGAATTGCACCCAGTGAAATATTATTTAACTTTTTATCCGTGACTGTGTTCCAGTATTTTTTTAATTAAATTTATATATAGGCGGCCACAAAACCACTCATTCCTTTTTCTTCTATGTCAGTCAATCAATTTTATCAATTTTAGAAGTACAGTCCTTGTTTAACTTTTTGATCTGTTTTGTGAACTACGAACAATTTTCAACCATGGGACGAGCACTAGTATTAATTAATACCTACATTTGTTCATCATTTCATAAAATATCATGAATGAGTATAGTGTATATAAAACACAAAGCAAACTCGTGACTCACTGAAAAATTTGCTTGTATATTGAAAAATTCATCCACGCGTGATATATCGTTTCAAATAGGATAGAATTAATCCCTTTATCGTATAACGTGAACGGTTGTTTATGAAACGGAATAAAACAAAGCGATTGAACAAAATAGAACATTAAAAACCGTTCGCTACATTATTCACTTAGATATTATATTCTACGAAAACAATCAACATTATGTAGATTAAAAATGGATGGTTTTTTTTTATAATTTTTAAGTTGTTATTTTATAAAACTGCTTAGCTACTACCGAAAAGTATAGATCTAGTCTTTGAAAAGTCTTCGGCCTGCCAAAAATGTCGCTTCAAAACCGATTCACTCGTTCCGGAGTTTGGAGCGAACAAAAGAACAGACCAAAAACCGATAAAATTAAAATCGCATTCATAGTTTTTGGTGCGAAACGTGCATACGACCTTAGGAATAGCTTCAATTTAATTTATAGTTAGGTATCTACTATATAACTATCTGGTTAGCTACTATACCCAAGTTGAAGATCTGTCACAAAGCACATATAGGTTTGTTCCTGTAGATAATTGGGAGCCAGTCCTTCTAAGTTTACCATCTTAGATTATAGATTGCAATAACGGTTGTATATTAATAATTAATTACAACGTTGTAATATTTTACAACTGTTATTAGAAACCGTTGTTCGTTATTCTGCTACTTTTAAGCTAAAGCAATTTTAAACGAGCTTATTAACAAGAAAATATGTGAGTACGGATGAATTGGGTTTGTTACTATTTCAAGCGTAAAATACTAAATGGATTTCGATACAACTTTCCAGTAATATAGAATATATATATCAATAATATAGAGATAATCTTTATATATAAATTTCTTCTGTGCGTGTGTATGTCACTGAACTCCTCCTAAACGGCTGGATCGATTTTGATGAAATTTTGTGTGCGTGTTCCAGTGAATTCGAGAATGGTTTAGATTCACAATTAGACCAGGTAGGTGGCGCTGCGGTTACCTTTTAGGATTTTTTTTATTATCAAGGCAAAACAACGGCCGCCGGACCCGCTAGTAATATATAAATATACAGGGCGACTGGTTAGTAGCCAGCAACATTTTTACAGGACATTCATTACTCGATTCTCCTTCTAAATCAATAAAAAATAGGTGTTTAATATTTGACCTAATTATCTCGAGAAACACAAAAATTATAATGAATCCATTACGTGACTTTGTTAAAGCACGCGTTATGTCGGCTTCGTTGACACTGACATAGCGCGTATACATAAAAAGTAAGAAGCCGGATACACGGAGCTTTTTGCCGAATAGTCGCCACATGTCTAATAATTTTTCGAAGTTTCAAAAAGGGGCTAGTGTCAGTATTATTCAACGTTATGAACTCTGGGTTCCCCCATTACGGGTTACAGCACCAGACATTGCACCTATGTGTATTTCGTTTATAGTCTTAGAAAGTCTTAGAACAAACTTTAACTAAGGTTTTCTTTGTTGTTTATTAATATTTGTTTTGATATTATTATTTTATATGTTATATGAAGTATCCTAGGGTAATGGAAGCGTTTAACCTATCACTTGCTATATTTTTAAACTGATGGAAATATAACGATGAGATTTAAGTATGTTGGCGCTATTTGGACTATATTTATGTTCGCGCCATAAGTTGTAGAAATTAAACATAAATAATGTATGATGTCATTATTTATAAATATATATGTAAACTAATTCACCAGTCTTACATAAGATCATTCGCGAAAACAATGGTGTTTTTATACTGATAAAAAACTAGATTTCTAAGCATAAATCTAGTTTCTTATCAGTATCATATACACGAATGTGCCATTCACCGGTCATAGTTAGCCTATGATATAACAGAATACTTTATCTGCTATCGGAAATGACCTCTGGTCAGTAACCGGATATTTAGAAACTATTATCATTGCCACAGTTCATTCATGGATAAACTATGATATCTAGTTTTGTTTTATATTTAAATTTCAAATTTTGAAGAGTTTCTTACCTTGCCAAGAGATGGCACCACTGTTTAGATAGATCGCCTTTGTGTTTTGTTACGATCGGTTATGTGTGTTAATTGAGGTGCTATACCCAGTTCAGTGTCGGCACAAGTTAAATGGATAGGGAATTTCTGTTTACAAAACAAGTAACTTTTCTCCGACTATCTCATGCTTTGTTACTTGTTGCCTTGATTGTCGAATTGTAGAGATTGGGGGGTCAATGTGGATGTTTCGATCACCTATACTGTGACTGGGTGTTACTGTTTAAATTTAGGAGGTTTTACGGCTTTATGTTTTATATAAGATATGAAAAATAATATTGTAATTGTTTATTTTTATTAAATAAGAGATACATGCATTATTCTATCAACATCACCATGAATAAAACAAACAGATATAAAAATAAACAAAATGCACATAATTAAACAACTAACTTCTTGTATATGCCAGTTATAATTAACTACAACACTTTAAAGATTAATTTGCGAAGACTTTAAATTTAAAATCAAAAAATATCTCCAATGTGAAACTTAGTAATATAATTTATTTGCTTTTGTTTTTTTATTTTATTTATTTTTATATATTTTATTTTATTTATTTAGTGATTTTAACACTGTCGTATTCAAAAGGCAAGTGAGATAAATTCTACAACACTGATGTAGTTCGTGAATTTTATTTTTATACCAAGTATTTCAAATAATAACAATAATGTCATTGTAATATTTTATTTCCCTATTATCAGTAATAATTCCTTCAATTACATTATAATTTGATAGTAAACTGCATCATATCCGTATTATCTCATCATTCTTTTTCGATATAAATATGACTTTTTTTGTTTTATATGTTGCATATGTGATTACAGTCTTTAGGGCTAAATGTGATTATAGGTGGTTGAGCCACGTTTTATAGGTGGTACACGCTGAAGCTATTACTGGTTTCAGCATGAAGGGGTCGGCTCGCCCGGGCTAGTACCACCCGACCCACAGAAACACCCACGTGAAGTAACAGTGCTTGCAGTGAGAGCGCCGGAAGACCACCATGGGGTGTAAGGGGTGTCGAATAACATCGAAGACTTGAGACATCCAAGCCAACGTCACCTGCACGTGGTGCACTCTGCTGAATAACGAACGAGGCAATGGCGAAAGCGGGGTGGTAGGGGTTTACAGCCCGTCTGGGTCGCAACCACCATGTATATGGTGAAAAAGCCCGTCATGTGATTCACTTCTACGGGTCGCGTTTCGGCATCAGCCTGTGCATATCCAGCATTTCGTAGGCCGGCATGACAGCGGTGACCGGCGATGGATACTGTCACTCGATGGTCGCCATTGTTTTTGGGTTATACTGTGCTTACCATCAGGCACAGTCACTTTGGCGTGCTATAATAAAAAAAAAACCTCCCCCCTGGCAACGCACTTGCAACTCCCCTAAAATCTCTCCTATGAAATAAAAATAAAAAATCGCGACAAACAATCTCTTCATGTGGTAAATGAATTCCTTGATTTCTAATGAAATTTAATTACATATCATCAATTTAACAGAGTCATATTTTAAACGTAAAATAAATGTTATACCTGAGACCTAATATCAAATGAAACAATTTAATCATGTAAATGCTTTTTTTAAATGCACAGGCTGGCAACGCACTTGCGAATTCCCTGGATTTGCTAGTGTCCATGGACGGTGGTGATCACTTAACATCAGGTGACCTGTTCGTTTGCCTCCTATAGTATAAAATAAAAAATGAATATGCGACTAACTACAAACGTAGTTGACGTAACTTTCATATAAGTGCTTAACATTTTTTGTTAAGTAAAGTCAATTTCAAAGTTACTAGCCAAACAGACACACCAAAAAACCATTTCACCATTTCATAGTTGTACTGCGGCGTTAAAATAAATCACAAATTCAAATTAATACTAATCTTACGTACTACTAGGCGAAAGTTATCCGAAAAACAATGGCAGAGGTGTGAAAATGCATCAACTAATGGAAAAACAATTATATAGCGAGCACTCGGCATTTGTTCACCCGAGTCGAGCTCGCATTGTTATATATACAGATAAAAGTGCATTGTCAACACCGAATTAGGTTAAAATACTGCTCCAGTAGTGTTAATAAAGCTTCATTCATTCATTTATTTGTCTTTGTTTTACCCCTTTTTGTTAATTGATCGCTTTACAGCTTCGATCAACAATAACTAGATATCGGGTCGGCGCGAAAAATACGTCTCGGTAAATAACAGCTCATTTGAAATGTAAGCCCTTATTTTATGCATATTTTTCTTATGTCATCCATTGCAAATTACAGAAAAATATACTAGAAAGTACAATTTCAATGATACTCTCAGATATAGATCTAAGATAAGACTCTTAAAAATGATTTCAAATAACAAATAATATATTTTCGACGATAGAAATACGACAGTCTTTAGGAAGACAAATCTTTAGGAAACTGTAGCATCACGCATTCATTAGTGTTTCTGTCTTCAATCAACAATAACTAGATATCGGGTCGGCGCGAAAAATACGTCTCGGTAAATTACAGCTCACTTGAAATATGAGCTTTTATTTAGTTTAGTTTGTTTGAAACACAGCCAATGTAAGCACGTTTCACATGCCGCAGTGTATTCAAAAGATGCAAAAATAATACCCGAAAAAGCAATTTAACGGCCGGAGTATCTTACTTTCGCTAAATACATGTTGAATAAGTTATATTTTAAGCTTTAAACCAAATTATTATATTAATATTAATATCAAATTATGAACAAAATTACCGATTTTAAAGCTGTGATACAAATGTTTGGCCTCGCCACGCACTAACACGCACAATAAAGGGAAAAAGTACTTTATTCATTACGTATTAAGATTGAATTCACACTAAATGTTGTTTATGTTGCCTTTTCATTTGTGAGGGGAGTAATTTATTGCTTTCCGCGTAGTATCGTAAGTATTAGATAATGTTTTGAACATTTGTGACTTTATTACTAGGTGTTATGGTTGTAAGTAGGTTGAACTTAAAACTGTTTAAACCTTTTTTTCTCCCTTTCTTAGTAAAAAAAATAGCTACACATACGTATATATTTACGCGGACAGGATTTAACTTCGATTTTGTACGTGACCCTTTATCTAGTTATTGTTGATCGAAGCTTGACAGTAACTTATTCGAGTACCGCGTCATATGATGTACTCTGCTTGGATCATACTTTAGCTTTCATATTTTAGAGGAAACATAGTACTTGTTTAAGTATTTTATGTTTAGTATATGCTTATGTGTCAGCCCGGTTTGATGAATCAATAAAAGTCATATAATATATATAATAAGAATGTAAATCAAACGTGTCTGGAGTTTGTCGATTTTCGTGAAAAAAATAAAATACATTTCAATCATTTTTAGAAATGTCTGTCAGTCTGTCTGTTTGTATGAACATGCATCACTGCTAAAGTACTGGGTTGACAATAACACCACACATACAGCTTAGTCTTTGATTTATTAAAATCGGATGACTCTATCAAAAGTTATTGTAATTTTAATGACGACGCAGCGTAATTACGAGAGAAATGTAGATACGTAAATGGTCTTAAAACATTCAGATGAGTTTATTAATCACTGTTTTTTTACATAACGTTCCACGCGGACGAAGTCGCGCGCACAGCTAGTTATTTCAAAAGAATTAAGTGTTTGTATTGTTCCCACTACACATTACATCATTACATAGTATAAAACAAAGTCCCCTACCGCGTCTGTCTGTCTGTCTGTTCGCGATAAACTCAAAAACTACTGAACGGATTTTCTTCCGGTTGTCATCAGTCGATAAAGTGATTCATGAGGAAGATATTTGTATATAATTTGTCGAAGACTTCTTTACAATCAGGGCGGGACAACGTCTGCCTGGCCCGCTAAATGATATATAAATCACTATAATTATTTAGCCATAACACGGATTTCTTTGATATACGTGAGCTTACATACACGTCTATTACAACCGGATTGCTGTAGAATATTATAGTGGAACGGGAAAACGATGAGAGGACTTTGACCCTTACATAGCGTGCACTCTATAGATATGCAAATGTGTGTCCCTACACTTAAAGCACACTACAAAATTAAAGCGTAATAATATCATAGTAATTTTTATACCCGTATGTTTACATGTTTACGTTTCCGCAAAAGTTTTTTTTTCGTTGCTTATGCAAAATATTAATCTACATATAGAAAAAAAAATCTCACCAAGTTTGAGTTCTTAATATTAATTTGAAGTACTTACAATTTAAATTTAAAGTCTTACCATTCAAAATGCATGTAAAAAA
>MU159431.1:0-14395 GCA_015888305.1 Antheraea pernyi | reverse complement strand
ATCTGAGATATAGGATGACCAGTTTACCACAGTTTCTAGTATTTAAATTATGTCGGTCTTCAAAATCTATATTTATATCGTCCAAAAAAAAATCCAACAATTATACATTCTAGAATTATTAGAATACATTAGAATATTAATAGATCCAAAAATATTAATGTGAACATAATGTATTTTACCCATAATGGTTTTTATATTATTACCAACTGTTTTTCAATGTTATAAACATGTATAAATGTATCAGTCTTTTTGTTTCTATTCTTATCTATTTGCGTGTATAATTACATAATGGAGTCAAAGTATCTGATTATTATCTATGAAGCTAACCATTTTCATATTATTAAACGTTTCAGCCAAGATTTAAATCCGGGAAGATTCATGCATTATGTTTACTATCATCATTTGTTTCATTTTATTTATGTTTAGCTCCAATTATAGATATTCTGCTTACCAAGGCTTCACTATGATGGACTGACGAAGAAAATTAATCTAATTTCAATTTTCATGTAGATTATTACTGCTATTGTCAAGTAAGTAATAATATTACGAGTTTTTGACGTGATGACGTCTTATATATACGCCGGCTGCATGCACGAAAAAGCATGATTCATAGTCACGTCCCGACTGAGCCGAGCGTGCAGGCGAGAGCGCGGAGCAAGCGATAGAAAGGCGCGATTGTCCTAAACGCTCGGTTTGTGACGCATCTATCCATATATAGAATAATTGAATACAATTCATAAAAGTAATCAATTTTTTAACAATGTCCGTATACCGACTTTACAGACTACCAGTTTTTTTTGTGATCATTTCAATGCTATAACAAAATGGTGGTTTTCTTGTTGGAATTTTCTAGGGAGTTCTTGTGGCATCTCAGACTTCAGGCTCCTTAGTGTTATTTCCTATCCACTTCATATGTGCACAATAGCCAAACTATATTATGTAAAACACCACCAAAATTACAAAATATAGAGTCAATTAACATAAAATAATGAATAAAATATAAAATTCACTACATGACAAACTAGGATCCCGGCAAAACCCTGTCGAATTTGAAGATTTGTCTACTATTTCTGTCCTACTCACTTACTTATATGGAATCTTTTGACCCAAACTTTTCATTTATCCGTAGGATTTTTCAAACATTTTTCATATATACCTTCTCTTGGCAATTGCGAAGACCACAAAATAAGAATTATCCAAATAGGTACGGCCATTTTGAAGTGATGCGCTTACAGATATTTGAAAATTGATTTCTATTTATATAGACTTTGACACAAAAATATTTTTCAATACCTTGATGTTTAAATTGTAATGTTTTAAACAAAGCCTTATTTATGGATCTATTAGTAGGTGAAGAGAAAACAAATACAAACTTCATTGTCGGATACGTCATTCATAGTTAGAGCTTACACAGCTTGATTTTGTATATTGAAATACACTACAGGGCGCCCAGACGTCGACATTCGACCATAGTTCATTGATTTTTTAAAGTTTGAATTTTATTAGGTTTCTTTTGTCAAAGGGTTATTATGTTATAATATCATTGTAGAATGTAGAATGAAAAAGGGAATTGGAACATAAGAGTAAAATAATACATACAGTCGAGCATAGCAACCTCCTTCACAACTTTTTTTGAAGTACTTTATTGACAGATGTCAAAATGTCTTTTTTATTTACTTGTGTGTATACGTTGTGTAAAATTGAAGCAGTAGTGTGAGTAATGCATATTTTAATTTAAAATAAATAGCTTTCTGCACTTCTCCTCCATATAAACTTTAACTATGCCAAATTTCACGTTCATCCGTTCGCGCAATTCCGTTAAAAAGGGATACAAAGTTTAGGCTTCACGGCTTTCATATATAGATGATAATAACTGAATGTAAATTACAATGTGATTGTTTGCTACGACTTGTACACAGAGTTAAGTATGTATTTATATATTGCTTTAGTTCTTTCAGAGTTAAATTCAAAGGAATATAAATTAAAACAGTAACTTATATTAAAACCGCATTGTGACATAAACTTTAAACAAACTTGCCAAGTTTATTTCAAGTGATCCGAGTGAATAATATTAAGGATGGTGACCAAATATCTAGAAAACTTTAAACCAATTGTGTGTATATTGTAATTTACGTTTTTTAAAAGACCACCTACCTACCTATATTAGATTGGTTGCAACGATTATATACGTGATAAGCCCATACGTACACTTCCTTTTAGTTGATAATCATAATCAGCCTGTAAGAAACTCATTGCAAGGTCATAGGCCCCATCCCGAAAGGATGGTATAGACATAATCAACATGGCAGCTAACGACATACTGGTGATTTCAGCAAACTCTTAGAAAATAGTTCAATGTTTTCCCACATACAATAGTATTACAAGAACATTTCTCAGAATCAGGTTTTCTCAAGATATATTCCTCGACCGTCAGCCGATTATGTTAACAATTTAAATTATTAAATGGACTGGTATTCCGAAAAATTCATTGGTACACGCCTGGGTTCGAACCTTTATGCTATTTCGAAGGTATAATGTATTCAATCCAGTTTTAATGTAATCGGAATTATGGTAATTATAGTGCTAATTATTTTTTATAAGTTTTATTATTTCGATCTCATCTGAACACTATAAAATCTTTAGAAATATTAACTCAAAAAATTACTTGTTCACAAGACTCTAATCTCAGAACTATGAATCAAATTAAAAAAATATATTTTACAGTTTTATAGCCATCTTATTGAGCAATATTATAGCAACGTAAAATATATTTTTTTAATTTGATTCATAGTTCTGAGATTAGAGTCTTGTGAACAAGTAATTTTTTGAGTTAATATTTCTAAAGATTTTATAGTGTTCAGATGAGATCGAAATAATAAAACTTATAAAAAATAATTAGCACTATAATTACCATAATTCCGATTACATTAAAACTGGATTGAATACATTATACCTTCGAAATAGCATAAAGGTTCGAACCCAGGCGTGTACCAATGAATTTTTCGGAATACCAGTCCATTTAATAATTTAAATTGTTAACATAATCGGCTGACGGTCGAGGAATATATCTTGAGAAAACCTGATTCTGAGAAATGTTCTTGTAATACTATTGTATGTGGGAAAACATTGAACTATTTTCTAAGAGTTTGCTGAAATCACCAGTATGTCGTTAGCTGCCATGTTGATTATGTCTATACCATCCTTTCGGGATGGGGCCTATGACCTTGCAATGAGTTTCTTACAGGCTGATTATGATTATCAACTAAAAGGAAGTGTACGTATGGGCTTATCACGTATATAATCGTTGCAACCAATCTAATATAGGTAGGTAGGTGGTCTTTTAAAAAACGTAAATTACAATATACACACAATTGGTTTAAAGTTTTCTAGATATTTGGTCACCATCCTTAATATTATTCACTCGGATCACTTGAAATAAACTTGGCAAGTTTGTTTAAAGTTTATGTCACAATGCGGTTTTAATATAAGTTATTGTTTTAGTTTATATTCCTTTAAAATTTAACTCTGAAAGAACGAAAGCAATATATAAATACATACTTAACTCTGTGTACAAGTCGTAGCAAACAATCACATTGTAATTTACATTCAGTTATTATCATCTATATATGAAAGCCGTGAAGCCTAAACTTTGTATCCCTTTTTAACGGAATTGCGCGAACGGATGAACGTGAAATTTGGCATAGTTAAAGTTTATATGGAGGAGAAGTGCAGAAAGCTATTTATTATTAATTAAAATATGCATTACTCACACTACTGCTTCAATTTTACACAACGTATACACACAAGTAAATAAAAAAGACATTTTGACATCTGTCAATAAAGTACTTCAAAAAAAGTTGTGAAGGAGGGTAATTATACCCATACCTTCCTTCTGGAAGAGGCCTATGGCCCTGCAGTGGGTCTCTTATATACTGATGATGATGGATGGCACAGGTAGTGCTGAATATTCATTTAAATATACGTCAATCTTTGTAGACTCTAACTGTAGATGGTAGACCCACGCAGAAGCTATTGTGGGTTTCAGTATGAAAGGGTCGGCTTGCCCGGGGTAGTACCACCCTCTCATAGAAAACCGACGTGAAGTAACAGTGCTTGCATTGTTGTGTTTCGTTCGGTCATTGAGAGTGCCGGAGACCCACTTCCCCTCCCATCCCTTCTCCTCTCCCCCTCCCTCCCATTCCCCCAAACACAGGCTGGCAACGCACTTTCGACTCCCTTGGTGTTGTTAGTGTCTATGGACGGTGGTGATCACTTAACATCAGGTGACCAACATGTTCGTTTGCCTGCTATGACAAAAAAAAAACTGAACGACATATCCGACAATGATTTTTTTTCTATTCGCCTACCAATATATCCATAAATAAGGCTTTGTTTAAAACATTACAATTTAAACATCAAGGTATTGAAAAATGTTTTTGTGCCAAAGTCTATATAAATAGAAATCAATTTCCAAATATCTGTAAGCGCATTACTTCAAAATGTCCGCACCTATTTGGATAATTCTTATTTTGTGGTCTTCGCAATTGCCAAGAGAAGGTATATATGAAAAATGTTTGAAAAATCCTACGGATAAATGAAAAGTTTGGGTCAAAAGATTCCATATAAGTAAGTGAGTAGGACAGAAATAGTAGACAAATCTTCAAATATATTGACAGGGTTTTGCCGGGATCCTAGTCTGTCATGTAGTGAATTTTATACTTTATTCATTATTTTATGTTAATTGGCTCTATATTTTGTAATTTTGGTGGTGTTTTACATAATATAGTTTGGCTATTGTGCACATATGAAGTGGATAGGAAATAACACTAAGGAGCCTGAAGTCTGAGATGCCACAAGAACTCCCTAGAAAATTCCAACAAGATAACCACCATTTTGTTATAGCATTGAAATGATCACAAAAAAAACTAGTAGTCTGTAAAGTCGGTATACGGACATTGTTAAAAAATTGATTACTTTTATGAATTGTATTCAATTATTCTACATATGGATAGTTGCGTCACAAACCGAGCGTTTAGGCCGATCGCGCCTTTCTATCGCTTGCTCCGCGCTCTCACTTGCACGCTCGGCTCAGTCACGTCCCGACTATGAATCATGCTTTTTCGTGCATGCAGGCGGTGTTCATCGATATATAAGACGTCATCACGTCAAAAACTCGTAATATTATTACTTACTTGACAATAGCAGTAATAATCTACATGAAAATTGAAATTAGATTAATTTTCTTCGTCAGTCCATCATAGTGAAGCCTTGGTAAGCAGAATATCTATAATTGGAGCTAAACATAAATAAAATGAAACAAATGATGATAGTAAACATAATGCATGAATCTTCCCGGATTTAAATCTTGACTGAAACGTTTAATAATATGAAAATGGTTAGCTTCATAGATAATAATCAGATACTTTGACTCCATTATGTAATTATACACGCAAATAGATAAGAATAGAAACAAAAAGACTGATACATTTATACATGTTTATAACATTGAAAAACAGTTGGTAATAATATAAAAACCATTATGGGTAAAATACATTATGTTCACATTAATATTTTTGGATCTATTAATATTCTAATGTATTCTAATAATTCTAGAATGTATAATTGTTGGATTTTTTTTTGGACGATATAAATATAGATTTTGAAGACCGACATAATTTAAATACTAGAAACTGTGGTAAACTGGTCATCCTATATCTCAGATATAGAATTACAAGAAACAGTTTTTAGGTAATAGCGATACATTTTACTACAGAGCTACTATTACGATTTGCTGGTGTGTAAACTTAAGCACCGTGTCAAGCGGTTTTTGGTAACAAAAGGCTATTATAGGGTGGATTAATATGTGAACGATGGTGATGTCTGAAATTAACACCTCTCTCGTGCATAAAAACTATTTAAAAATGTGTGCGTATAAAAATTTAAACCAGACCGAGTTTCCTGCCGGTTCTTCTTGTTAACTGGGTTATTTTCCAAAGTGGTGGTAGTTTTTGGTGTTCATTAGCCTTCTTAGAGCCTAGATTGTATAGTGTTTTTGTTTGATTCAAAAGGATTAAAAATATTACGTATATTGTAAATATGAATACAGAAAACTGCATTATATCTAGAGCAAAATCGTAATTTCGCAAGCTCCACTTTCAAAGATGCAAAAAAGCAACTTTCAGAAAGTTATAACGACTATATATTGCACTAAATTATAGATCTAATAGCTGTGCCCGAGGCTTATGTACGTATTTATTGCAAACATTATTTTTCAGTCATTATTTCAACATTTTTTTTATTGTATGACGACAAAGTGACTAACACTATGTTTGGTGATAAGCTAAGTACAATCCAAAACAGCAGCGACCATCGAGAGACAAACTCTCAATTAACAGCCACCTGTTGTCATGCCAGCCTACGTAAATGGCTCTTCCCATTACGCTTAAAAGACCCCATGTCATAGGAAGGAGGAAACCCATTGGCCGATAGATAGTATCACAATTTTACGTCACAGCAAAGATAAAAACGTTTTAAACTTTTTAGTTCGTATCTAAATGGAATTTAATGTAAAATTGTAGCTCTGAAACTCAGCGCGTGTCGTTCAGTTATGGTAAGGAGAGGAAGGGATTAAATTGAATTAATCTTCAGAACACTCGCCAAGATACAGATGGTAGAACGCGCTCAGTCCCTGCGCAAACGAAGCGGTTCTATGAACTCAGTAATATCTGCATCATGCTCTATAGCTTGTCCAGACCTTATAGAAGGTACTTTGCGCAACTGCCCTAAATGTGGGAATAGTGTTCCACGCATTTTATTTTTCTTACAATTTAAAAATATATTATTAGGAATTCATGTACTGAATCAATTGAATCAACACATAATACTTCCGTGTACCGTTAAATTTGGTTATGGCATTTATAATCGACTAGCCGCCAACCGCAACCTCGTCTATATTTTATATTTTTAGTTGCAGTTTTTGCTTGAATGAGTAACTTTCTAATTTATAATCATCATGAATATCTATCAAAATATTAAAAAAAATTAAATATGCAGACTTCATTCAGCGTTTCATTAAATCAGTGTAGCCATTTACATATATATTTCAACTCATCACTTGCAGTAGAACAGCTAAACGTTACCATAACACGCAAGAAAACAAACTTCAGTGCTGTATTTCCCCAACAAGCATTACCGTAATCAACGTCTTTTGAAACTTAAAATACTTGCAAAATATTCATGACATGTAAAAATAGACTTTATACTTAGGGTATAAAGCCACAAATTCTTTATAGTTATCTTGCGAGACAGTAAATGTAAGTATGTCGATTTATCCTGCGCCGAACTGAAGCTTTGCCGTTGGCGGGTATGTAAAAACTGCCATAAAAGACAACGAGCTCCTAAACTTGGCGAGAAGTTTCCTTCGAATACGGAGGAAGTGTCCGTGATACAATTTATAGTAAAACATGAAGTCATAAATATAATCATTTTTCTACTGCACGAAGTTTACTATTACGAAGGTTAACCTAATCAATCTTTCGCGTCTTCTTCTTTGTCCACCCCTTTTCCCGTTTTTGGGGTCGGGTCTTCTCAGATTTTTGTACCAAGTCCTTGGATTGTCGATTCTAGCAACTAGGCTTTCTTGGACCTCAAGAAAGCCTAGTTGCTAGAATCGATAATCCAAGGACTTGGTGCAAAAATCTGAGAAGACCAGACCCCAAATAACGGGAAAAGGGGTGGACAAAGAAGAAGACGCGAAAGATTGATTAGGTTAACCTTCGTAATAGTAAACTTCGTGCAGTAGAAAAATGATTATATTTATGACTTCATGTAGCGTTTATATTTGATTCATAATCTTGTATTATTTGACTCTATATGTTGTAATATTGGTGGCATATTATGTAATATAGTTCGGTTATTGTGCATAAGTGAATTGGATTGAAAATAATACCACGGAGCATGAGTTTTGAGATGACACAAAAATCCCTGAAATGTTTTAGAAAGGACACTAGTAATTTATTATGTACTTGACAACGGAAGATTGTTGCTTTTCTTTATCGATACCAATTGGTTTCGCAAAGAGATCATTTTAAATTTACAATATAAAGGGAGAGAGGGGTGATCGCAATTTGATACGATATAGTACTTCACTCCTTTGACGTGTCGCATTAGCATAATATATAGTCACCAAGATTTGTTAGTCCTGATATAGATGCAAGTGATGGGAGTGAATAGTGAATTGAATAAAATTGCGATTACTCCTCTCTCCCTTTATATTGCCCATTCCAATTGATCTCTGTGCGAAACAAACAACTTTGGAAAAAAAAAGATATAGATGCAAGTAAGAGAATCGTGGTAATGGAAAATATTTCTCAATGGCAAAATAACACTTCCATTAACATTAATTCAACCCGCTACACGTATAACGGGAATTACAATATGTTTTTTTCTTTTTGGTTCATCTTATTAAGAATTCGTTTTAATTTTTTTTTCTGTTCTGCTTTATATTAATAAATATGGAGGTCAAAATTTAACTTTAAAACTATGTTCTTAGAATAGAAATACCATTAAAATGACCTTAAAAAACACACAGTATTAAAAAAGGATTATTGAGAACAACATTTGGTTTGATAAATTGGCCATAACAGTAAAAAAAGCATTAACATATAAGGACCACCGACAGACGTGAAAACTTAAAAGATGGAATAAAACTATCTTTTAGAACGAATGATAAAAAATATATCCAAATTTACTAACAAGACTATTTGCAGGGGTATTAAAGCATATTACAAAATTGAGGAATTAAAAAAAAAATCCATACCATCAAATTTTGCGTGGAACGCCCCATATGTAACATATCTACTCAGAATTATTGTTTTTATGTTCTCTTTTGATTTAAACTAATTACAGTATAGATTATTTAAGTTTCATAATTTGTATCTTGAAATTTATTAAACTTTGAAAAAAATAATGCATACAATTATTGCTCCGTGTGCCAATAGATGTGAAAACCGGGCTAATGTTAATAAATTTCAAGATACAAATTATGAAACTTAAATAATCTATAACATCTATTGGCACACGGAGCAATAATTGTATGCATTATTTTTTTCAAAGTTTATTAATCAGTCAAACCTTTGAAGAGCGGCAAAATATCATTCGCTTACCGCTTATAGGCCGTTATACCACGCGTTGCTAGTGTAACGTAAGCCGCGCAGGCGCATTACGTACGTAAAATCACTTACGATTAGTTATTTTGAAAAAGCCGCGACTCATCCGAGTCCGTTAGTGGTATCCGCCGCAAAATACGAACTGCACGTTGTAAAAGACGTCCGCGACATATTTTTACCGACCCTCCCGATGAAATAATGGCAGTGAACGATCAGTACCAGCCTGTATCTCCAAACAGAGCGTGCTCACCTTCTGCGAGGAAGTCGTCTCGCAGAAGGAGGCGGCGGAGAGGGCCCGCGAGGACGATCCTCTAAGTGGCCGTCTCCGCCAACGGAGGACAGGCAGGAGGAGGCGGCAGTTTGCCCGCCTCCTCCCACCGTAGCCGGACCTAGGGAGGATGGGTCGGGGGCCCATCTTCCCATTGCACAGGTTCGGCAGACGGAGGAGACAGTCGGTGTGTACCCGGCTGTCTCCTAACAGGACGGGGCCCGGCGGCGGCGCTTTCGCTGCTGGGCCAACCGCTGGGGCGGCACGCTGAAATCTTTAGAGATCGCGTGCCGCCCCTAAAAATAATTGAAATGTATTTTATTATTTATTGCTAGACACACGCTACAATATTTTTCACGAAAATTGAAAAGTATAAACACGTTTTTATATTCTTATTATATTATATGTATAGAAGAAGATAGATTAAAAGTGTACAAAACACATAGAATATGCAGAGTCCAGGCGAAATCGCTGTTTTTTTAGCCTAGTCTCAAATTATCTAGGTAAGCCTGCAAGTACCTATTAAACTGATGCCCGTCTGGTTAATCAACTACACTTTTAGTTTTTTTTTTTTATATATAAAGTGACCATGGAATCCACAAAAAAATTTGCATTGAGTCATCTACGAAAATTTCCTCATCGAATGGTTATAGTGTTATCCCGATACGTCCAGTAGTTTTGACGTCATTAAGCTTCAAATAACTGTATTTTAATCACATAATTATGCTGAAAAAAACGACTATCTTTCTAACAAAAGTACGCTATAATATATCTCAAGGTACCGAAATAGTTACACTGTTAAAACTCTTCCGCTTAATAATAAAGGGTGATTCATTGCTATTTTTAATTACCCATATGATTAATAGCAAATTTTTTTAATTCAACATTTGGAAAGTCGTAACTTTTGCTTTGCTTGGACTTGTCTACCACATAGCGCATGCTGTGGCAGCTTTAAGAGACCTATGTACCTATATATTGTTTATATAGAGTGTTGATTCATATATCGTGTATTGGTTCTTCTGAACGGCTTTCCACTCATAAGGCTAGAGTATATTTTTGTAGGAAAAAAAAATGTTATACAGAAAAAAATTCTGTAACATATTAACATAGATGATCCTTCGGAAGTTATTCAAGCTTAAAGTTGAACTTACCATAACTATATTAATAAAGTTATTATTGTAGCACAACAAAGTGACTGCACTGTGCCTGATGGTAAGCACAACTTCTTTAGGCGTGTTGAAGGGTATTTGTTCGGCAGTAGTTCGCAGTTTGGGGTGTAAGGGGTGTCGAATAACATCTAAGACTTGAGACATTCAAGCCAACCTCACCTGCACGTAGTGCTGCACCCTGCTGGATAACGAACGAGGCAATGGCGAAAAGGGGTGGTAGGGTTTTACAGCCTGACTGGGTCGCAACCATCATGTATATGCCGAAAAAGCCCGTCATAGTGATTCGTTACTGCGGGTCGCGTTTCGGGATCAGCCTGTGCATATCCAGCTTTTTACAGGCCGGCATGACAGCGGCGACCGGCGATGGATAGTGTATCACTCGGTGGTCGCCATTGTTTTTGGATTGTACTGTGCTTACCATCAGGCATAGTGCAGTCATTTTGCCGAGCTATAATAAAAAAAAAAGAAGACAAACTTGTAATTTCACGTGATGACAAGCTAGTAAGCGTGACCAGTCGTAATGCGCTTTTTTTTTCGAACTGACTACGCTATTGACCCAGTAAGGTCTTAACAGCTTCACCGGGCTACTAAGGCGAGCGCTTAAGGCACTCAGCCGATTTTATTTTGACAACTATCTCAAGGGTGCACGGCACACTTCGGCTTTGGCTGTTGCCTGATACATGCAATTCGCGATCTTTTTTTTTTTTTCGCCTAAAGAAGTTTTACTCTATTAATATAGTTATGGTAAGTTCAACTTTAAGCTTGAATAACTTCCGAAGGATCATCTATGTTAATATGTTACAGAATTTTTTTCTGTATAACATTTTTTTTTCCTACAAAAATATACTCTAGCCTTATGAGTGGAAAGCCGTTCAGAAGAACCAATACACGATATATGAATCAACACTCTATATAAACAATATATAGGTACATAGGTCTCTTAAAGCTGCCACAGCATGCGCTATGTGGCAGACAAGTCCAAGCAAAGCAAAAGCTACGACTTTCCAAAAGTTGAATTAAAAAAATCTCCTATTAATCATATGGGAAATTAAAAATAGCAATGAATCACCCTTTATTATTAAGCTGAAGAGTTTTAACAGTGTAACTATTTCGGTACCTTGAGATATATTATAGCGTACTTTTGTTAGAAAGATAGTCGTTTTTTTCAGCATAATTATGTGATTAAAATACAGTTATTTGAAGCTTAATGACGTCAAAACTACTGGACGTATCGGGATAACACTATAACCATTCGATGAGGAAATTTTCGTAGATGACTCAATGCAAATTTTTTTGTGGATTCCATGGTCACTTTATATATAAAAAAAAAAAACTAAAAGTGTAGTTGATTAACCAGACGGGCATCAGTTTAATAGGTACTTGCAGGCTTACCTAGATAATTTGAGACTAGGCTAAAAAAACAGCGATTTCGCCTGGACTCTGCATATTCTATGTGTTTTGTACACTTTTAATCTATCTTCTTCTATACATATAATATAATAAGAATATAAAAACGTGTTTATACTTTTCAATTTTCGTGAAAAATATTGTAGCGTGTGTCTAGCAATAAATAATAAAATACATTTCAATTATTTTTAGAAATGTCTGTCGGTCTTTCCATCTGTCTATGTGTTTGTATAAACACGCATCGCTGCTAAATTACTAGGTTCACAATAAAACCTCATAGAGCGTACCTTCGAGAATGACTTAGTCTTTGGTTCATTAAAATCGGTCCACTCTATCAAAAGTTATTTACATTTGAATGACGGTTCGAATTAAGAACGAGAGAAAAGTCGATAATATATTCAGATAATTTTATTAGCCACTGTTTTTTTTTACATTAGTTCCACGCGGACGGAGTCGCAGGCACATCTAGTGTGAAAATAAATCTTTTTTTTAGCGTTTGACCGCAATCTCATTACATTTTAACCCTCAGTGGTCTCCATTGTTTTTGGATTGTACTGTGCTTACCATCAGGCACAGTGCAGTCATTTTGCCGAGCTTTTATAAAAATAATAATAATAATCACAAAATTGAAGAAATAAAAAAAAAGTAAATTTTCAAAAAAAGTATTAACCGACTTCAATATCAATCAAAAACCCATAAGGCACTAAAAAGCGGAAAATAAATAGTTTATCAAATTAACCAAATTAAATAAAACATATGAATATGTGTGCTATCTAGAGATGTACTGGAAGTCGGTAATCATCGAAATCGGTTAGCGTAATATTGAGTTATTCGTCTATTTATCGTGTACATACTTAATGCAAATTTAAAACTTATACGGTTTTGCACTGGATGCCGTGGTCGGAACTGTACCAAATTAAAATGGGACCACACTGGAAGTACCAGCTTTCAAATAAAAAAAGAATAATCAAAATCGGTTCACCCAGTCCAAAGTTATGAGGTAACAAACATAAAAAAAAAATACAGACGAATTGATAACCTCCTCCTTTTTTTGAAGTCGGTTAAAAAACGAACCATCTAATTTTGCGTGGAATGTAAAATAATGAATAACTCAGAATTATTGTTATCATAAAAAATCAGTCAAGTGCCATGCAGTCATTATTGCTTACTAGCACCGCGTAACATATCTGATTCATTATAAAGTATACTTATATCCCCCGTAGTATTGTGATAAAATGGAACTAGTAATTCCTCCACTCTTAAAATCATCTTTGCCGTATGACAGTCTGATAACTTCAGTACGTGTGTGTATTGATAACCATATTACCGCATATCAGTTGCATGATTCAACATACAGCTATTCTGATAACATAATCAGTACGTACCTACAATCATTGTAAATTTTTTCAGACGCGCTGAATACAGCCATAACTTCGGATTTACGCATAACAAAGTTAAAACACTATTATAGGAATTTACAATTGGCATTTTTTTAATCCTTAAATTGTATCAATGTTATTTATCATCATCATCATATATATTAATACGTGAAGCCAAAACTTTGTACCCCTTTTTAATAGAATTGCGCGAACGGATGAACGAGCAATTTGGCATAGTTAAAGTTTATATGGAGGAGAAGTGCAGAAAACTATTTTTGTTATATAAAATGAATTAGAAATATATAAAATTAATTAAATAAAATAAATATGCATTACTCACACTACTGTTTCAATTTTACACAACATATACACACATGTAAATGAAAGACTTATTGACATCCGTCATTTTAGTTTTACGTTCCAATTACCTTTTCAATATTTTTAACATGATGACGTTGCATTTTATAATAATATAATATGTAAATTCATAATATACATTAATTATTATTTGATAAATAATTTATCATTAGTAAATTTATGGAACCACTGAAATAATTATTATTTTCTTTGGTCTTATTGAATGTCAAAATTTTTAGGTGACAGGACTGTCAATGTCAATGTTTTAATGTTTAGTAGTGTTGTATAGTGAACTCACTTCAAATGATAATTCAATAAAAAAATGAGCCAAAATTTGTTTGCTCTTGAAAGTAATCTATGACTTAGATCTCCGCGGTTACAATGATGCAGTTCAACCTGATGTAGCAATTATATTTAGTACAGTTGATGATGAGTTTTGAACAAAAATGAATTCATTTTCATAAGTTAATGGTAGTATTAAAATATCTTTGTTTTGGATTCATCATTTGATTCTATTGTGTATCCATAACTTTTCCAAACGATGATACTGGGCATATCACTATTCCTCATAATCTACAGACTATATTTAATTCAATATCATCCAGAAATAACACACATCCACCCATGGTGTCGTGTAAATTTAATTGA
>MU159430.1:148948-194968 GCA_015888305.1 Antheraea pernyi | reverse complement strand
TAACGGACATGATTCTCTCGTCCTCTCGACGATGGGCGCTGGTGGGTCCGGCGTGCACTTGCACTGCCGTCGGGCGGGTAGGTTGGGCACTCTACCTTACCTCCCACCGTCGATCTGGTAATCCCATCTGGAGTGTCGTGGATATGTCTCGCGGCTCCAATGGGACCGAGGGTCTTGGCTTAACCGCCCGGACCGCGAGGAAGACAACCTCTCTAAAAATTCACCCCAATCTCAAGCGGCGGCGCACCGTGAGGAGATGCATGGCGGATGGGATGATCCGTCTTTAGTGCGACCCCCGTCAGAGAACCGGCCGACTCTCTTGACGGGTTACGCTAGGCTTACCCCGGTACAGGGGGCACTGCTTGGGTGGACCGTTTTTCCCCCATACTCGTGGGAATAGAAATGAATGAAAACTTTTTAAAATCTAGTTGTAAGGATGGGGCAGGGGTTACCACCCGTGCGGCGGCGAAAGCGGAAGAAGCGGAGGCGAGTAGGGCGGACACTGGCAATGGCAAAAAAGCGGCCAGGCTGGGAGAAAAACGCGTTAGCGTGTCTTCCAGGGTATTCGACTCGGACACCGAAGTCGAGGAGCGGCAGGGCCCGAAAGTGTCCTACCAACAGAGAGGAACTGACAGGGGACGTTCTCTATCACGCGGGGGTGGAAGTGGAAGAGGAGTCATGGGGGAGGCCGATGCTGGGCCTTCGGGCTCAGGCTGCCCCTCGTCGTCTGGGGGGGGTAAAGCTTTACCTATAGTGGTTTTGGAGAGGGCTCCGTCATTGGACCGCGTTTCTGTTTCAAGCGGGCACGGTAGGGAGTCAGCCAGTAGTGCGAAAAAAATAAACAGTAAACGCACAAGCGCGGCGATGGACTCGGATACGGAGGCGGAGGTGAGGGCGGCTCCCAAGGTGAGTACCTCTCGCAGGGGGACTGCGAGGCGGGTCAGCCGCAACGTGGGTGGTCGCGGGGTTATGGGGGAGGCTGACGGGTCGTTTGACCGGGCCCTGGCTGACAGTCTGAGTGCGGCGGAGTCGGAGGCGGGTTCCGACACCGGCTCAGTCGTTGCCTCGGCTGTTGGATCCAAGGCCGGCTCCAAAACCGGCTCCAAGGCCGGCTCCAAGGCCGGCTCTAAGGCCGGCTCCAAGGCGGGATCAGCGGCGAGCTCGGAGGCAGAGGCAGATCCGTTCTACGTGGAGGAGCTCGACGTCTTCACGTTGAAGACGCTGGCGGGGGTCAAGGTGACGTCTATACTGGAGACCGTCAAGAAGTCAGGGAATCTGTCGGGGCCCTGCATAAAGGTGCTGAAAGGGGTAGCTAGGACCCTTAAGGAGGTGGTGGAGGCGCTCGCCGACCGCACGGAGTCGCTGGAGGTCAGAAAGCTCCAGAGGGACACCAAGAACCTCCGCCGTCAGGTTGAAGACCTCAAGTACAGATATAAAAATAATTTACTTTCTTTAATAACTAGGGGGATCGTCAGACGTTCTACCGTCCTGATTAAAAATAAATCCTGGAGAAATTATATACCAAAACGTTCCCCATGAATCACTTTATTCACTGGTGAAAACCGCATACAAATCCGTTCAGTTGTTTTTGAGTTTATCGTGAAAAGACAGACTACAAAGTCTGGAAGTGACGCCTCTCTCTGTGCAACCACTGATAACGAATGTAGCTTTATGTGTCTATTATGTTGTAATAATAAAAAAAATTTTAGTTATTATGAAAAGATAAACCAGATCGAGTTTCTTGCCGGTTCGTCTCGATGATTGGGTTGTTTTCTGAACCGGTGGTAGTTTTGACGTTCATAAGTGCCTTCTCAGGGCCTAAATTGAATGAAAAGTATTTTGATTTTGAACAGACGCGGTAGGAGACTTTATTTTTTTATTTAATTTACTTTTTTTTTTAAGATGGTCGCGAGCGAAGCCGAGTGGATCTCTGCTGTCTCGTTCTGTGAGACAGTCATGCTCGCTAAGGAGGCTGCGGAGAGGGAGCGAACGATTAGACTCCCCCCCCTATCTTTAATAACTAGGGGGACCGGCAGACGTTGTCCCGCCCTGATTAAAAATAAATCCTTCAGAAATTATATACCAAAACTTTCCTCATGAATCACTTTATCCACTGGTGAAAACCGCATGCAAATCCGTTTGGTAGTTTTTGAGTTTATCGCGAAAAGACAGACAACAAAGTCTGGAAGTGACGCCTCTCTCTGTGCAACCACTAAAAACGAATGTAGCTTTATGTGTCTATTATGTTGTAATAATAAAAAAAAGTGTTAGTTATTATGAAAAGATAAACCAGATCGAGTTTCTTGCCGGTTCTTCTCGATGACTGGGTTGTTTTCCGAACCGGTGGTAGTTTTGACGTTCATAAGTGCCTTCTCAGGGCCTAAATTGAATAAAAAGTATTTTGATTTTGAACAGACGCGGTAGGGGACTTTATTTTATACTATGTAATGAAGCAGCAACATGACATTCAAATTTTACATTTAAACCAACGACCCGCTCTGACTTCGCATGGATGCAATCTACTAATATGGCATCATAAGTGACTAAAACATTAAGATCCATTTTTTTTGACGTTTTGCTATTTACAGTTTATAAAAGTCGTAGAATCTATGTTGGAATCTGGGAAAAAACAACTATTTTATTGTGCGTAATTTGAAATCTGTGTTATATTCTAAGCGTCAGAAAACTTTTCACTGCTTTAATAAGATACGTCGATTTTTCTCTACTTTATATAAATATAACATATACATATAAATGTATACCTAAACCTTTTGGAAGAAATTCTCTAAATGATAGTGAAAACCGTATAAATATCCGTTGCTTAGTTTAGAAATATTAAACTAACCCACTGCCAGACCCAAAAAAATAGTTTGTTTTATAATATATCTTTATATATACATTTCTTCTATGCGTGTGTATGTCACTGAACTCCTCCTAAACGGCTGGACCGATTTTGATGAAATTTTGTGTGCGTGTTCAAGTGGATCCGAGAATTGTTTAGATTCACAATTGGACCCGGTAGGTGGCGCTGCAGTTGAATTTTAGATATATATTTTTTATTATCAAGGCAGGATGACGTCTGCCCGGCCCGCTAGTACTATATAATTATTGAATTACTAGCGGGCCTGGTGGACGTTGTCCTGGGTTAATAATAAAAAATCCTAATATTCAACCACAGCGCCACCTACCGGGTACAATTGTAAATCTAAATAATAGTTGAATCCACTTGAAAACACAAAAAAAATCATCAAAGTCTGTCTAGCCGTTTAGGAAGAGTACAGTCACGTACACACGTACACGGACAGAAGAAATTATAATACCTGAAAACTATATATTATAAACGGTCAATAAAAATATCAGGAAAAATCAACGGCCACTTTAAACTTCAAGCACAAATATGATTTTAGTCGCAAAAAATTTAACGAACCTTTTTAAATGCTAAATTACTCGATGAAACGTCGACTCGGTGATGAAGCGATACGTACATTCAGTTAGCCGGTCGGTAATTATGTTGAAGAGGGTAGAACCATTTTACTGGGAAATTAAACGAAAACACTCCGCCCCGCTTCTTGCTTCCAGAAAGTTGGCTGTGAAAAAACAACTCGGCACTGTAGCTGAAATCATCTAACCATGACTAAACACAAGCTAGAAAAGACACTGATTGTTGGTAATTACATTACAAATGCGTCTTTCAGGGTATATTTTAGTTCCATTGATTAGGGTGATGTTGGATGGATTCGTAGTGCTCTGGCAATGTATATATCCTCATTATATATTTGGCATAAAAACAAACGAACTTTCATGATTGAAATTTACGTACTTTTCTTTTAAAATTACGTGGGTGGATACACCACCCTTTCGGGGGAGGGAGTGAGTCATGTCCGACTCTCAAGGACTAAAATCCCACTGTGTACCGTCCGACCGTATTCTCGAGGCGGCAAGGGATCGAACTATGCTAATCCTCTTGGATAGCCGCCGTATAACAATAGTACTACACTAGTTAATGTTACGGTAGGTACTGTAAAAAAAATTTACAGCCTGTTCATTGATATTATACTGGCCAGATACGTATGTTACTAAAAATTTATCGAATTTTGCAATCACTAAATAAAATCCCAATTAATATAGAAACGTTTTAAAAGCGAAAGTAATTTTTTTTATTTTAGGTACCTATCGTCACGATTAAGCTATCAGACTCTGATAACTTAAAGGGAACAAGGTAAATGAATTACACTTAAATGTTAACATTTTTGATATCTTGTGTTATTATGCCCTACTGTGTTACGCCCTAACAAATAGTATGGTGTGAAGGAATCATAGCAGCTTGTATAGTCAAATTGCTAACACACCCACCAGATTGCAAATATTAATGCCTTTTAAATGGTAGACATAACCAGTAATTGAATTATATAATCACACTAGTTCCAGAAGAATAGTGGATAAGGTTTTCGTTGCAAGATGTGCAGAACTAAGTCGGCACTAGCATTTATACTACAAAATAATATTGTAGTGATTAATTTAGATTGGTAGTCGAACTTCTGATTGGTTCCAGTCACCATTACTTTATAATGTGCTAACAGAATCCCACACAGATAATTCTTTTACCAATGTTGTTAGTATATAACAAACAATAAATTAAATAATGCTGTGCTGACCCTGCTCAGTACACATACAAGCGATAGAAGGATAGCAGTTGATTGTATAGGCATTAGGGCCATGTTAGTCCCTTTGCAAACTCTACCACCGGTTCGGAAAATTATCCAGTTATCGAGAAGAATCGGCAAGAAACTCGATCTGGGTTAACTTGTAGCAAAACAAATAGGTAATATATACATATTAATCTATGTATTCATTTATAATCCTACAATACTAAAATTATCAATTATTATATAATATTACAATAAAAAGAACGTCCAGACTACTAAGAGTTTGTTTTGAAAATTTTACTTCCGATTTGTACATTTAAAAAAAAAACTCATTTATTTCCGTATATAGCAATTAATCTTCTATATAAATCGCTGCATTTAATATTTTATTGTAAATTTGTTCAATACGCAAAATTGCTTCCAAGAGAATCAAATTTCAAATGAGACTATTCTGTAGAAGTCCGTATCTTGACAAATAAATAAATAAAAAAAATATTGATAAAAAATCTATACGCACGAATTTACACTAATACTAATTTACATGATTCATGCACAACGACAGACTTCTACCATTTCAATTACATAGAAAATAACGACTTCCTGTAATAATGCACAATATATCTCTAAACAAAATATGATTTTATTTTACAGTCTATTATTACACATTTTATCTTTACAATGTATGAGTTTGTACAACTTACATTAATCCGTTGAATAAGTTCTTGAATTTACTGGTATACAAACAACCCTACACCGGACATGGTCGCATATCGTTTAAATTTAGTGAGGGGATTACGTACTATTTTAGCAATATTATAGTTGATTTTATGCCTATAAAGAACGTTCCTCTAACTTGAGAGCCTGTATAAAATGAGATATGAACTATAAAAATTCTCGTCTGTGCTAACCCTACTAAGCGTTTTGTTTTTTTCTTTATGATACATTTTATTAACTCTTTCTAGAACTCGTCCAATATCTATTATAAAATTTTTCTTTACTGTGTAATGTATTGTAAAAAAGTGAACAAAGCGGTTAACTAGTGTAACTTATTATATAAAGAATATGTGTTCATCTCTATACCTATAATAAATAGAGGAAGATAAATTAGTTCAGTACCTTTGCACCTTAGTTTGTCAATCGATTTTCTTTGTGTTTTTTTTGTTTGATAGCTATTGACGAGATTTAGTCCTTTCGATAACAAAATGTTGAAAATAATTAGTTTTCCAGACCATCGATTAGTTCAAGCGTTTATGTATAAAGTTTATATTTATCAGCTGAGTAAACTTGGCTCCACTCTTTAAAAAAATATGAAGATAATATGAAATGGTCATAATACTTCGTCTGAAAAAGTTTAAAAAAATTATAGCGTTTTCAAAATTTGATCCGCAACGGAGTTCGATTATATTTGCATACGTACTACTTTTATTTTTTGTTTTACTTCGAAACTACAAAAGTTACAATAATTTCAAAATTTTAAAAAAATAAAGGAGGTTCATCGTGCAAACGTCTGTATAATAACAATTCGAATTTCCACAAAATCCCAGAAGGAAACAAAATAGCTTTATCAATTTTCAACATTTCGTAAATCGGTAAATGGATATCGTCGTGTAATCGTCTGTACCCGCGGGAAACACTTTGAATTTCAAGAATATCTGAAAAGAAAAGAAAATAACAGCATTTAATAAATTTCATGGAATATACTGAACTTTTTTATTATCAGTGTTTATAAAAACCGTAAATGGATATTTTCGTGTAATTAATTACACACGTCGGAAACATTTTGAACCTAAAAAAATATCTCAAAGGAAAGGAAACAACTGCTAACTTATTCTTTTGTAAACGGGAACATTGGCTCTTTATAGTAAAAAGTGATATTGTTTTCTTAAATTCAATAAAATATAACCAAATAAATAAAGCCAATAAAGTGATAAGAGTTAGAACTGCACTCACTAAACATCAATTATCCGGGGCCATACGTAACAACCATCGATACTATGGAAAAAAAATCACTGTGAAGCTCTAGTGTGTGTGACTGAGTGAGACAAGTATGCTGTATACAGAATATATTGTATACCTGTATAGAGAATAAAAACAAAGTACATTCTTTGTAAAAGAAAAGGGAGTAAAATTATTACCGTTCTCCCTAATGTGGATAAAGTAAACAACTCCGACATAAGCACTACGATGTACTAAGTGGATTTCACAGATATATTAACTAAGTATATGTCTTTGTTTGGAAGGCTATACTGCGTCATGCTTTAAACTTAGTTACTTTACTTTTAGTCTAAGGGTCTAAGCATCAATATGCGCAGTTCTGACAAGCTAGCATTGTAAAGTCAAGACTTCTTTAATTGTAATATTATATCGGCTTTATATTAAGCTTTGTGCATATAAAAACCAGAAAGAGATATGTGCAACATACGATTACGAATAAAGTGTTAATCGGCTATTATTAAACAAACATATAAATTCATCAAAATCAACATTAGCCCGTAAAATTTTAACGTTACATTCAACAACGACATTAGAGGAAAATAAGTTGGAGTTACAACAAAGAAATGTTTAAGTCAGTCGTGGCAGCACCCGGCAAGCGTAAGACCCTATCCGTGTTATTACAAAAAAGTTAAATACGTATTAAATACTTAGTTTAAAAAAGTTTCGTAATAAATGCACCGCGCTCGCCCGAGGCAAGATCGCGTTATCCTTTTTCACAAGTCTAACGTAACGTAGCCAAAGCAAGACAAAAAAGCAAGATGGCGAACATTCAGCGACCGCGGTGCATTTAATACGAAACCTTTTTAAAGTCAGGGTTCAATACGTATTTAACTTTTCGTAATAACACCGCAAGAGTCCAGTGCATGTCAGTGCGTGTCTTGTCACTTTTTCATTATCTGTATAATAGTTATTTGCCATTGTGTGCACATACTAAAAGGAAAACTTTTTCTTATTAATAGCTTTCTTGACTAGCATTACACTGTTTTTTTCTGAATGCTATCGGTATAATGCTAGCTCAGTGTAAAACTGGTATTGTAATAACTTTTCCATTACCAAAAACAGCATTACATTTTAAATATTAGCTATATATTTTCAGTAAATTAGACTTAAATAGTGCAATAAATCTTAAGATTATTTTTATTTTACGATGTAAAATATACAACATAACTGACGTAATAACATAAAATTGTAATTGATCCATTGTATGTCAATCTGGTAATAATTTTTTAAGGTCTCCTTAATGTTTTCTGCCTCACACATTTTTGTAGATAAAGATTGTTTATCCATTTCATTTTTATTTTCCTATAATTGTTCAAATACTTTCTTTCATATGAACCCTGTCCTGACTATTACAAACAGAACGAATAAAAGAAATCGCTATCCGGAAATTATGCGCTTACATACATTCGGCAATTGATTTGTATTTGTATAGATATATTTTTAAAGTGATATTTATATAGACATTATACATCTACATAAAAATAGAATTTAGTATATCTATACAGGTTGAAAGTTTAGACAGAAGCAATATTTATGGAGAATAATCTGCAATGTATTTTCGTCCTAAAAAAAAAGTGCTTAATATTTGACCTAATTATCTAGAAAAATACAAAAATTATACTCAATCCTCTACGCATCTATGTTAAAGCACAGCGTCACTTACCGTCGGGTGAAGTAAAAGTGAACGTGTGAATGGAATGAACAAAACCATGAATGAAACCACCACCACCACCACGAATGAAAAAAATAAAAATGAGTTTATTGTCCGTTTTACTATAGAAGGTTATTAACTCCGAGTCGCCTCTTACAGCTTTCGGCACCGGTCATTGCACCTGGGTTTATTACATTTGTGTTTATAATTTTGATAGTCTAAAAACAAACTTTAACTTAAGTTCTCTTTGTTGTTTATTAGTATTTGTTTTGATATTATTATTTTATATGTTAAATGTGATAATAAAATATAATCTCATAGAATATTGTAAGTGACTAACATAACTCCTAGTATAACTCCAACACCGTTTGTCGTATCTTGACAGAAGTAGGCAAATCTCAATGTATCTTCATGAAAACTGTCTCTGTTTTTACTACAATTCGTCAATAGATAACACTAGGCTCAATTTTATTTATAACATTACATAGTATAAAATAAAGTCCCCTACCGCGTCTGTCTGTCTGTCTGTTCGCAATAAACTCAAAAACTACTGAACGGATTTTCTTGCGGTTTTCACCATTGGATATAGTGATTCATGAGGAACGTTTTAGTATATAATTTGTAAAGGATTTATTTTTAATCAGGACGGGACATCGTCTGCCGGGTCCTAGTTAGATTTAATATTTTAATGCAACGTAGAAGAATTCCCGAATGATTGCTAGTAAAGTATAAAAAATCTAGCCTCTCATTATTCGAGCACAGGGAAAGTTCATTTATAAACTTCATTATAACTTCACGGTCGGATTGCTGCAGTGTTTAGATACTGTTTTCCATACATGCTCCTTCTTTTCATACATCTAAGAACGTTTTTGACGAACTTAAAAAACTACAACCGACATCTTGGATAAAAATATTCGTGGTGACTTAAACAATTTTCACATAGCTATATAAATATAAACTAATTTGATTTTCAAATGGAAATAATATTTGACGATACGTTTCAGAATTAAATAAACATGCAACTAGCCCGCGCGCGCACCTCGCCCCCTATTTCATCCACGTTGACACATCTGTCCTGCCATTATTAGTTGCAGTACAGTTGCATTCAGAATTCAATTTAGTTTTGTTGTTGGTAATTAAATGTGATTGATATTTTCGATCTTTTCTTTTTCTTGTAAATTTCTCTTTATTAGAACACCCATCCACTTTAAAAAAATATGTTTCTATAGAAGGCGTTGCTTATTACAAATTATTTATTTACTACCTCCCTTCCTCTCTCCTCTCCCTTTCCCTCCCTCAACCCTTCCCTACAAAAGATGGCAACGCACTTGCGACTCCTCTGGTGTTGTTGGTGTCCATGGACGGTGGTGATCACTTAACAGCAGGTGACCCACATGTTCGTTTGCCACCTATGGCATAAAAAAAAAAAATTTAGTTTAGTTGTTGGTAATTAAATGTGATTGATATTTTCGATCTTTTTCTTGTAGATTTGTCTTTATTAGAACACCCATCCACTTTAAAAAAATATGTTTCTATGGAAGGCGTTGCTTATTACAAATTATTTATTTACTATGAATATATTTTATTTACAATAACGGTATTGTAACACGCATAATACCTGCACAATATACGTATAAGGCGGATCATTCAATCAAGTACACGATCACCCAAAACTCACAAACCAGATGATTAAACATTATTTGGATTTAATTATAACTGACAAATACATAATGTGGTGAACTGTTAATTTTCTAGTTTTGTCTATTGTTCAGCTACTATTGTCCATTTCTAGTTTTTACTGTTGTTTTATTACCTTAGTAATGATTCAATTTCTATTATCTGTTCGTTTTTATATATACTAATATTATAAAGAGGTAAAGTTTGTGACGTTGTGACGTTGTAAGGGGTAATCTCAGGAACTACTGAACCGATTTTGAAAACCAATATAAAGCCACATTATTTGTAATTGTCATAGGCTATATATCATCACGCTAAGACCAATAGGAGCGGAGCAACGATGAAAAATGTTTTATAATCGGGGTATTTTTTCCTTTTGAGAGCTTACCTGCATCTTAGCCCAAAATAACTATTCCACGCGTACCAAGTCGCGGGCAGAAGCTATTAACTAATTATATTATCTATACTAATATTATAAAGAGGTAAAGTTTGTGAGGTTGTGGGGGGTAATATCTGGGGAGGCGGAGAAAAAATGGTCGAACGAAAAGGTTTATTACGAACAATGAGAGATATATGATTGAGTTCTAGAAAAAAATTGTAGTTTGATAATTTGCCTATTACCGCCCAACCAAGTAGGCACGGGTCGGCTAGTATCTAATAATTTGCAAATAGTATATATATGTATGTAAAATAAAGAGGTCTACGTAAATAGCTGTCAAAGCGTTTACAAGATTAGACAATCAAAGTCGTATCTTTATTCTACAAAATCTTTTGAAAGTTGTAATGTGGTCGCTGTACTACCACATTCTTATTACCTTATCTAATATGCAAATATCTCCTAGAATCATAATTGATTAAAAACTTACTATACTGTACAAAGATACATAACAAAGAAAGATACTGTAACAAATATTAATAAACATCAATGTTAAGCTAGTATTTTAAATTTGTTTTGTATTAACTTCTTGACTGTACTATGCGCAAAGCCAAATTCAAAGCTACATTCAGAGCGGCCATAACATATGACGCGGACTATAACTACTTATTCGTATGCAACAAGGAATATTAGCTGCGTTATGAACATAACAGTGTAGAATTTAAAATATTACTATTTAAACTGTTACAATATAAGTCTAACTGAGGTGTTTATTGTTTTTCTAGACTAATCTCCGAAATGGCTGAACAGAATTTGTCGAAACTCTTACTCCCAGATCGAAGATGACCTTTCAGCAGTAACATCTCACTCACTTACATATCACTACAATTTTTCATAAGGTCTAAGCTGTAATGACCAAATTACTATTGGAAAAATAAAACACAGTCTGCAGTTATTTAAAATGAAACACAACTAAGTAAATAGTAAAAACATGACTACTAAATAGTTGAAACAAAGGCTCTCCTTAAAATGTAATAAAATGGTGGTGAATGCTTTTAGCGTTAACTGTTATTTTTATTGAGTAATATGCTATCAAGCATAAAATAAACTAACTTTCAGTCAGAATTATTTTGAAATATGTATTTCAGTACAATTAATTAATGTAAATAAGTGTAATTTCCAACATAGAATCAATAGAAATACACAGTTCGACGAGACACATAATTTAAAACAAAAAACAATATTAAAAAGCGTTTTATATATAGCATGATAACATATTCAATTTTATCTCGTTCAACACTAAATTTACTCAAAAGAAAGACTGAGTACTCGTATGCATTAAAAATTGCTTTCGGTATAACTACTCAGGTGAATGTAACAAAGCAAATAAAACGCATCTATCGGAACAAATGTTTCATTATTATACGTGTAGTAAAATAATTCCTGATAGGTAGTTTAAAGCGGTTACATTCACATGCACACAGTTATTATGGAACGTGGCGAGTTGTACCGCAATCTCAGCGTAATAAATATTCAGTCACTCAGCTCGCACCATTGCACTCGCAATGCTGCAACCGCGGATACTTTTTGAAAAATGAATCTACCAGCTATAAACGTGCATGCGAGCAGATTTATTTACTTTTATCTATAAATCCCCGTCAGTACTAGGCAGCGTTATACATTACAATGTATACCGTCAGGGTATTTGCTAAGGTAATATTGAAATCGAATTGTTAGTAATTACTTAGCGCATTTCTACAATTCCAACATTATATATGTTGACCCAATTTAAGATATGGGAATAAAACTAGTTTAATATCCGCCCAAAATAAATAATATTTTTTATTACGATTACTATTTACCGCTACAATGTCTGGCTGTTGACATGAACTGTTGTAATATATAGTGTAACGAATACTATTAAAATTACAGTCTTCTAAAATCAGGCTGTAAAGCCTACCAGTTTTTCTATATATCGTGTTCGTCGAGTGGTTTGGCTGGTGGAATATCAGTTGAAGCGACTGCATGTACCAATGAATCTTCCAGAATATGCATACATTTATTAATTGAAATCGGTAATAATATTTGCTGGCGGTGAATGAAAACATCCTAATGAAATCTGAACCTGAATTTTTCAGGACGTTTCGTTTTTGTAGTACCACCGTTATATGTGAAAAGTTGGAAATCGCCAATACATCGTTGACTTGCGTGGTGAGTATACCTATATCTTCCTTTTGGTAATGCCATATGGCTCTGCAGTGGATCTCATACAGGCTGACGTAATGATTACACTAGATGCGCCCGTGGCTCCGCTCTCATAAATCTCCGCAACGCTTTTACACCGCTTTAAAATATATACTGTGTGAACGCATTGAAATATTATATGGTGTCCGCATTGGAATAATCATAGTCTTATTAATTACACCGCTTGAGAAGATATTTGGGAGAATCCCCACATAGAGACTAATAGCTATTTAATTATAATGACGAAATTACTTCATTATATTATAATTTAAGTATTGCATGTTGCATTTAACATTTTTAGATCGCTTTGTCACGTAATGGCGGCTATTGTGATTTCAATCTAGAAATTAGATTTATAGTACTACAATTTTTATATAAATTATGTTGTACGTAATAAAAATATAGTGGTTAAGTTAAAAAATAATCTCAAAAAGAATTTCGTTTTGTCTCTACTTAATTTAATTTTTACACGACGGCGATCAGTTATATTATAGAATCTAACCAAAATAGAATAAAAAACGAATTATGTCACTCAATTTAATAGATTTAAAATAATAAGGAAACTAATAACCTACCTGTAGTGTACTGGCCACCACTGCAACAACGCACTCGTGCACGCACGCACACATGCTTACACATGAAAGTGGAAGGGTTTTATTGTTTTCCCTTATCGAACTGAATTACTTTAGATAAATTATCCGACACGAAATATATATAAGAGTTAATGAGGTATGCTTGGTACACATATATATTTCAATAACTCATATAAATATGAATATGTAGCTTAGCTTAAGTTAGCTCAGTTAGGTCGTGAATTGCATGAACTAGGCAACAGCCCAAGGTGAGATGTGCCGTGCACCCTTGAGCTAGTTGTCAAAATAAAATCGGCTGAGTGCCTTAAGCGCTCGCCTTAGTAGTCCGGTGAAGCGAAGCTGTTGAGGCCTTGGTAGGCCAATAGCGTAGCCAGTACGAGAAAAGAAAAGAAAAGACAAACTAAGAAGTTAGATTATCACGGTATATACATATCGTGAAGAGAGATGAAACTAGAAGAGTGTTCATTATGAACATGGATAGATGTATAGATGATTGTGTGAAAAATGTATGAGGGGAGGTGGGCCTACTTCACGTGGATGTTTCTGTGAAAAGGTGGCCACTACCCCAGGCGAGCCGACCCATTCATACTGAAATCAGTAATAGCTTTAGCATGGCTCTACTGCCCAACGAAAAAGAAAAAAGATGTACGAGTATCCGTATTTAATAGATGTTCACCTATGTACAGTCTTTTTGGTTGCTCTGCTATAGCAGCAAATTCGGACTTGCACGTAATATAGTCAATAATTTAATACAAAACAAAGTTAAAATGTTGTAATAGGATTCTATAATTAGCATTTATCTATTCTTAAGTTGTCTCGATGTTATATATATAATATAATACGCATTTATACCTACATTTGTGTTCTGCGAAAAGTTTGGCGAGGTCTGTATGTTAATTTTGCAAAGTTTATGAGTGCATTCAACTTCTATTTTGTTTTAGTTTTAAATATAATACGAAATGTCAAAGTTAGCTTTTATGCTATGAAAATATATTGATTACTGAATTACCTATAGCAATATTATAAAGGAGGGTTTGTTTGTTTGGTTGAACGCGCTAATCTCAGGAACTACTGGTCTGACTTGAAAAATTATTTCAGTGTTAGATAGCTCATTTATCGAGGAAGGCTATATATTATCAAGCCAAGACCAACAAGGTAAGCAAAAATAAAGAATTTTTCATAAACGTTTTTTTTTTCGTTTTCAGATCTTCCGCTGCGTATCAGCGTTAGCCCAAAGCAACTATTCCACGCAGACGAAGTCGCGGGCAGAAACTAGTGTGTAATAATAAATCATCACAAGTTCTTGTGCAAATATATCATACTAGCCTTTGCTCGCGGCTTCGCTCGTATTAATATAGATTTAATTTACGACACAGAACAGCCTACCCTATGGCCTCTTCTGTGTACCCCTGGTAAATGTAAAATTTAATGACGATAGATTGAGTAGTTAAGACGTGAAAGCGTAACAACAAACAAAAGAAACAAACAAACAAATAAACTCACATTCGCATTTGTAATATTGTTAAGGATTCTACTTGAATTCTAGTGGTAGTCGGATGAATGCAAATAACGTACTATGAAAATATACAGACTGAGTAATAACAAGTTGAACGACCGTTATAGACGACACGAGACAGTTTTAATTACGCCATATATATCTGAACGTACACTATTTACATGTATTTTATGCACTCACGTGTTCGAATTCAATTCCGTGGGATTAACAATGTTTTCTCTTTTTTTAAACAGACTCTTTCGATTTGTTTATCTGTTACTGCATATGGACTAACAAATGCATCTAATTTCTAACTAATACATCTAAATTCATATATAAGTAACCACAATGTAATATTTACTTTATTAATCTACTATATAAATCTTAATTTCAAATATAGTAACTCGTGACTTTGCGTTGTGTTTTATCTTAACAATGTATTTAATAATATATTTAAAGAAAAAAACCATTAAAAAAATTGAAAGTAGAGCAAAGTAGACTTTTTAGTTTCTTAAAAGTTTAATAGCTTTATGTTAAATGAAGATATATTGATAATATATTTAGATAAGATCCAATTTTGTAAGAAGTAAAATAAAAAAATATTTATATCTGTCCATTAGTTTTTACATGAAGCGCGAACAATGACAGAGCTATATTATTTTATGTATAGGTTATAAAACATGCAAATAAGGGAATTGAATAACTGATTACTTTTTAATATCAGTTACATTAAAATTTGCAAAAAGACGTTCGGTGTTTAGAAATAAAACTGCACTTCTGTCCTTGATTAGTAATTGAAAAATAAGTTAAACGACTCGTGTACGTATTACCAATAGTAATTTCAGATGGAAATTTAGCAATCAAAATCAAAAACACTATTTAATTTAGGCCCTAAGAAGGCACTTGTGAACGTCAAAACTACCACCGGTTCGGAAAACAACCCAGTCATCGAGAAGAAACTTCATTTTTAACAAATATTTAGAATACATTAGGTACATGTTACAAATGTTTTAATGGATGCACAGAGATGAGTACATTTTAGACATCGACATCGTTCACATATTGATCCACTCTATAATAGCCTTTTGAGACCAGAACCCGCTGGACAATGCAAGCACATTTTCTTTACTTTTAGTTTCAATGTAACTGTACTCTTTCTGCGATCGGATCTTTCTATAATATCACCTGGCAATATTGGTATCATTACATATTATAAAACAAAGTCCCATATAGCGTCGGTTTGTCTGGCTGTCTGTTAGTTTGCGGTAAAATAAAAAAAACTACTAAACGGTTTTTCATGGTTTTCACCAGTAGATAAAGTGATTTATGAGAAAGGATTAGGTATAATTTGTCAAGGTTTCTTTTATCGAGGGGGGACAACGTCCACCTGGCCCGCTTATTTATATATGTTTGTGTGTCTATTTATCTTCTTATACTGTATAATTAATAACTTTTGATAGCATGGACCGATTTTAATGAAACAAAGACTACGTTGTTCTCGAGGATATGCTTTATGATTTTTTTTTCTTCTTGTTCTGAGGTTTTATTTTGAACTCGGTACTTTAGCAGTAATGCGCGTTCATACAAAGAGACAAAAAGATATTTCTAAAAATGATTGAAAAGTATTCTATTACTTATTCCTAGACACCGGCAATAATTTTTTTTACGAAACTTGAAAACGTCATTTATATGCTGATGATTTACAAATTTATTCACAGGCTTCCCTCGACAACCTGTCACAAGCTATCGATACTATTAACAGTGACCTGATACGCATTAGTGGATGGAGTAAAGCCTATGGTCTCAGAATGAATCCTAATAAAACCCAAATCATAATTATTGGCAGCCCTAGGATGACTGTAAAGATTGAGAAAATGCAACTCCCACCTATCATCTTTGAAGGTACTATCCTTCCCGTATGTGATAAATATTTATAAAAAATTTCTATTTATAAAAAAAATCCTTAACAAATTATATACCAAAACCTTCCTCATGAATTGTTTTATCCACTGGTAAAAACCGCATGAAAATCCGTTTAGTAGTTTTTGAGTTTATCGCAAACAGACAGACAGACAGACGCAGTAGGGGACTTTGTTTTATTAGTATAGTATAATGATGATAAGCATAACGATTGTCTTTTTCCAAGAACAAAAAATTCGCAATCTGTCCCTAAACAGATAAAGCGATACAAAGTTAGAAATTCGAATTGAAAAACTTGGTGATTATGTTTTTCAGCGTCGCCGCACAAGTTGGTTATTCGGTAAATCCTTTATAAATCCGCGTATGTGTTCACGGTCCGCACTCCGCAACTCTCCCGAAACCCGAAGTAATCTAAAACAAATAAAGATGAGTGGGAACCCTTCAGACGTTTCACGCATATCGAATTCTCCTTTACGTCAGATATGAATAATAATAAAATTTCGTATTCACAGTATCTTGTTTGAGGCCTCACTAAAAAGTTTGTCGTTGCTAAAATCGTTTTTATTCCAAATTATTTAAGTAACTAATACACATGGTACAAATAGATGAAGATAAAGAGTTCAGTACCTTTTTCTCCTTAATTTTTTTAACCTATTTTCTTATTTTATCTTATTTAGTAGATACTGACAAGCTTTTTTTATAATTTATGGGCTTTAACGTTTGACCACAATCTCATCTCATGTTAAATGATATTTTTTTTTATATCTTAGTGGGTAAACGAACACGTGGGTCACCTGATGTTAAGTAATCATCACCGTCCATAGGCACTAACAACCCCAGGGGAGTCGAAAGTGCGTTGCCAGCCTATGTTTGAGGGAAGGGGAGGGAGGGCGAGAGGAGAGGGAAGGGGAGGGAAGGTGGACCTTCGGCGCTCTCACTGACCAAACGAAACGCAACAATGCAAGCACTGTTACTTCACATCGGTTTTCTGCGAGAGGGTGGTACTACCCCGGGCGAGCCAACCCATTCATGCTGAAACCAGTTATAACTTCAGCGTGGCTCTGGTCTAAGATAGTAAACACGCGAAACCTAGAGGGGATTGGCTCTCAGGTACAGCTGCCGGAAGACACCAACAGGTGCTTGGTGACAGATTTTCAACTTGACGATGGTAAGTAGCCTGGCGGACTTAGATAAATCCTACCTACCACTATTCTATTGTTTCATTACGATCTTGTCTTTCACCCCAAGCTCCAATTCAGTTGTAAGGATTTGAACCTACGTCCATCGACGATCTGTCCGAACACACCATCACCTTTTTTTTATTGTAGCACGGCAAAATGACTGCACTATGCCTGATGTTAAGCACAATACCCAAAAACAATGGCAACCACCGAAAGAGAAACTATCCATCGCCAGTCGCTGCAGTCATGCCGGCCTGCGAAAAGCTGGATATACACAGGCTGATCCAGAAACGCGACCCGCAGAAGCGAATCACTATGACGAGCTTTTTCGCCATATACATGGTGGTTGCGACCCAGTCAGGGTGTAAAACCCTACCACCCCGCTTTCGCCATTGCCTCGTTCGTTATTCAGCAGGGTGCACCACGTGTACTAACCTTAGCCATCACCGCTTTAAAAGTGTCTATAATGTTTTAAAGTGTTTATGATGTTAAGTTACATTGTAAAGTAAAGCAAAAGTACTTGTTTTTTTTTAATACGTGCTTATTTTATAAAAAATGTATTCAATCTATTCCAATAAACCATGCATGGATTTTAAAAAATAGTCTGCATTTTAATTTAATCTGAAAACGTCAAGCCGTCATCGCATTTCGGAGCAGCGCTCTCAACACGTAAATAATTTAATATCATTTATTGCCACACAATCTATACCTACGTACTTAATAGAGACACATTTAGTTCCTAAAAATATATAGCGATTGAATAGCCCAGATCTTTTTACGTTATGATACAATCTAGAAAGGTACAAATTAAACTATCGAATAATAGCTGAAACTATTTGTTCAATACAAACACAATAACAGTTAATAAAATGAACAAATATTGACAAACGCGTTCTGTTGCAGGGAGAAATACTAGCTGTCAATCTATTCCAGTCGAATAGCGTAAAGTAAGGTGTATATATATATACATATGTATTGGAGATAGCAAAGTGGAGAAATTATTGAATAGTGAAAAAGTATTAAGGGCTTATATTCGCTTGATATCGTAGATATAAAATACTGGAACGGTGTTGCGCGAGTCATGGCAAGGACAGGTACCGCAGCAATATATATGTGTTGCAAACTTCTATATTATAATAAAACTGTAAGAAAGCCAAATCTGTACATTAAATATTTTTTGAAAGTTTTGATCGGGGTAGACTTTGTTATCAATATAGAAGCCAAAAATAATCCTTTTACAATTGTTGTCTGTCCATCTGTTCTTCTGTCCCTGTGAACACGTATCACTCTGAAAGTACTGAACCAATTTTGACGTAACTTGACACAGTGATACCTCATATTACATCTAGGATACTTTTTGTCCCATAAAATGAAGGAAGTTCTCCAGGATAAGGAAAAACAAACATTTGTGGTTAATGTAACTAGACTTTTGCGACACCTTAGTATAAGAGTCAGCAACGTTGGAAGAACGAGAATTTTAGAAAAGCTGGTTCTTTAATATGAAAATATATTATGCCCTTGCAAACAGGATACCTAATAGCCGGTTAACGTTGTGTTTTTTAATGCGCATTACACCTTTAAAGGTCAAAATTTTGATTTATAAATAATTTTAGGAGCGTTTTTTTTCAGTAACTTTTAAACGCTATTCAAAACCTGAATTTATCACTGCCAGACAATTTTGTTATTGACAATAATGTGCCCGATGATATTCTTTATAAATAAAATAATTTATTTCAAACCATTTTATTTTTTCCATTGCAAAGAACATATTTCATTTTATTAATGAATAAAGATATTTGCCGACGTTCTAGATACAATGGCGGCTTCATTAATATCTTTTTTCAGCATACAATTTGTAACGATAAGAAAAATCCATTGAATTTATTTTCAATTTTCCTTAGGATAAAGTTATTCATGAATGATTGTAATAATAGCTTAATTGTGGGTCGGAAATGCTGAATCATGAATTATTTACGTTCTATAAAATCCAACATTTCTGTGTCTACGGTATGAAAAATAAACATAGTTGAATAATATCAAATAAAATTATATAAGCCGTAATGGTCGACTGTTTTGACGACTCAAATGTTAAATCAACGTCCATGTTTGGAACCAAGACGTGTACCAACGAATATTCTGGAATTCAACTACATTTAGTAACTTAAATTAGGAACATTAGTGGCTGACGGTCAAGAAAAATATTGTGAGGAAATCTGAACCTATGAAATATTCTTACAATATCACCGTATGGTATTAAAATATAGCACTGTTTACTTCTCCGCTTGAAATCGCCTATACGGTGTGGGGCGCCGTGGTGATTATGCCCGTACCTTCTTCCAATGCGAAGTGTGTGTGAAATCCAACAGTGACGCACGCTACCTTAGAGGTAATTGGTAATTTAACGTATTCCTGTTAGGTGATAGGGGTGACTATTTGTGATAGTTTTAACCCCCATATGCATTAGATTTGTATTTTTTATTTAATTTATATTGTTCGTTTTTGGTATTGTTTTTAATTAATTTTATGGAAATTTTAAAGAACCACCTTAAGGTTAGTTCGAATACGAATTTCCGCCTGCTTCTTTTGTGATCATTTTTTTCCAGTTTATTTGAATTACGTTCGTAGATGTTATGCATTGTTGGAAACCTAAGAAAACGGTTGTTTTTAAAATAATCTGCAAAGCAAATTTATAACTTTTTTTTTGTTTTTAAGGCATTCTAGTAGAAAACAATCTCAAAGTATTGAAATGATATCGAACGGGTTGTAGGCTTATTTTAAAAGATTTCTCACATACCTTCTGGGTATATACCCAAACATATGTTTGAGTGAGTCCCTTGATAGTTTGGATTTACAATTGGAAACTGTGCGTTATTTTATTTCTTTTAAACTACTCAATGGATTTAGATGGTTTTACTTTTGATACTATCATTTAGAGGTTTTTTTTAAACTTTGTATGCATAATGTGTGTATTACATGAATAAAATGATTTCTAATGAGGTCGAAAAAGGAGTATTTTCGATCTCTCACATTAAAAACTAACTCCTAAGGATAACCCATACTAATGTTATTAATCATTTAATTTTTTTTTTTTTTAAAGGTGTATTTGTGACGTTATTTCTACCATTATATCATTCAATCTTTATCGAATTAAATACATTACTTACGTTGGGCATTTAATGTAGATAGAATCAAACGTGAAGAGACATTTACGCAGGCCGGCATGACAGCGGTGAACGGCGTAGTATGCCGTGTCTCTCGGTGGTCGCCATTGTTATTGGATTGTACTGAACTTACCATCACACGCAATGCCGTGCTATAATAAAAAAGAAGGGAAAAATAGATCAAACCTTACAAGATGTACCAATGAATATACTAGAAAATATGTCAGATATTAAATAACCTGTAACAAAAAGTAGTTTGTCTAAGGATTTTTACGTAGCTTAGGTTCTATTACTTTCATAAACTGTAAATAATAAAGCGCTAAGAATGAATATAAATCACTTCGATACTTACGTCGCATTAGTACATTGCACCGAAGTCGAACCGGGTCGTTAATTAATATAATGTGCTATAATAACCTACCTCATTTACGTTTAATACCTTATCTATGACTAAAAACAACAAGAACAAAATAAGAATTTAATAATTTAATTGAGCACGTTTCTCTTTATAACTTTGCGTGGTTTAGACCGGATTGTCAGTTCCAAAGAAGCATACCCATATATAAATGACAGTTAAATAGTAAAACAAATTATTATTGTTAACTAAATAATGTCATTACATTGATCCTTCATAGAGTTGATAAAGAAAACACGGTAGCACCACCCTCTCATAGAAAACCGACGTGAAGTCACAGTGCTAGCATTGTTGCGTTTCGTTCGGCCCGTGAGAGCGCTGGAGGCCCACCTCCCCTCCCCTCTCCTCTCTCCTCTCCCTCTCCCTACTCTAACCCTTCCCCCAAAGGGTGGCAACGCACTTGCGACTCCTGTGGTGTTGTTAGTGTCCATGGACGGTGGTGATCACTTAACATCAGGTGACCCACCTGTTCGTTTGTCACCTATGACATAAAAAAAAAAGTATACAAACCGAGTATAGTAGAAATCGACTCGATTCAATTTATTGTTTTCGACACTTTAAATTCTTCTACACACTACTCAATTCTAATTCAAATGAGATACTCTCATTTTGTCTTCAATTGTTAATCTTAGTCTTTCGATAAATCGCTAATATAGTTTATAAGGCATTATTAATCACTATCTCATATTTTCTTTTATAAATATTTTACTTGATATATTCTAAAAACGTCAATAGTATAAACATGAAAGACTAACATATCGTAAAAACCATATAGAATATGGAGAGAGTGCGTAATCCCCGCTCTAAAGTGCGAGAATATGCAACTATGTCCGATCGTGTAGCTAAGGCTTTATACAGAGTAAAGCTGTCTGTAAATCAGAGGACTTGTTCAACGAGATGAGTGTAGGATTTACGTATCTAGTAAAGATAAGATTTTATGTCATCGTAGTTCAGTGTTGAGAGAACGGTTCACGAGAAATGATAGATGGTAAGTAAAATCGTAAAAATCGGTCTACGTTCACCTACATTTTAGAGATGGTAAATTTTCCTTTGATCCCTTTACAGTTAGTATTTACATAACTATTTTGTTTTATCTAAATAGCTATTCTTAATAACGTTATAGATTGCTAGACATACCCAGCATACATGTCGATATACGCTTTAGATATAACAAATAGGTGCATAGTCTATACATTGTAATTTTACGGAATAAAGTACTGCGGAGAAACATTTCTAAATACGAGGTATACCATTGAGATGGTAATTTTCCCTTTTATCTCTTTACAGGTAGTAATATATTTACTTAACTATTTTGTTTTATTTACATGGATACTATTAGTAATGCTGTATACCGCTGTAGATACAAATAATACATGTCGATATACAGAAATACACATTTTTCATTTGCATTTATTTTTCTATTATAGTTTTCCTATTTTATGTTTTTATAATGGTTAATTATATCTAATAACATATTACTATTACTGAGAAAACTCTGAAACCACGAACCCTGAAAAAAAAAACAAAAAAATGCAGTCCTCGGGAATAGTCTAAAGTTGGCTAGTTTTCTGTTACATCAAAATGGCAATATAGCAAGCAAACCATAATCTTGAAGAACTTCGTTTTTAACAGGAATGAAAAATTTTAAGGCTAAAAGAGCCCATCAGACTTCGTAACTATATAATAATAATCATAAATACAGTGGTACAACAAAATAATCCCAAGGAGAGGTGATGTCAGGCAAGCGGCCGATCGTAAAAATTAAGCCAAATCATATACCACAACATGACAAACATGTTGTACCGACCCTACTTATGTGGGATAAGGGTGAGAAGAAGAAGAAGATACATAAATAGACATAGAAAATAAGTGCATAATTTATAATTATTTAGGAAAATAGTATTGCATAGAACTATTTCTAAATAGAAGATGGACACGGCATCAACTGACGTAGGTTTTAAATCCTTGCGAGTGAACCGGAGTTTTCGGTTAAAGAAAACATCGTATCGAAACCATAGCATGGTGGTGGAGCATTTTCTAAGTTCGCCTGACTAGCTACAACTCTTAAATTGAAAACCTGTCACTAAGTCCTACAGCTACATATGAAGGCCAGTCCCCCACCAGGTTTAGCGCGTTTATCACCTTAGAGCACATCGTTATTTAATACGATGAGCGATTGTGGTCAAACGCTACAATAGGTAATGACTAGTGGTAGAGCCACGCTGTAGCTATCACTGGTTTCAGCATGAATGGGTCGGTTCGCCCGGGGTACTACCACCCGACCCACAGAAAACCGACGTGAAGTAACAGTTCTTGCATTGTTGCGTTTCGTTCGGTCAGTGAGAACACCAAAGGCCCACCTTCCCTCTCCTCTCCCCTTCCCTCCCCGTCCCTCAAACACAGGCTGGCAACGCACTTTCGCCTCCCCTGGTGTTGTTAGTGTCTATGGACGGTGGTGATTATTTAACAGCAGGTGAACCACATGTTCGTTTGCCTGCTATGACATTAAAAAAATGTCGTCTTTTAACATCAGTTTTTCTCTCTTCTCAGTTCTTTCTCTTTTCATTATAATTTGATTCTAGATTAAAAACTTCTACACCGTTCACTCGAAAAACCTTTACATAATATCCATATTGCTGGATTTCAAATATTCCAGACAATAAATAATACCAACCGCGAGCGATACTGCAGACAAAGCTAATTTTTTTTATAATTACGTGCTTTTGTGAATTGATTATAAAAGTATATAGAACATTTTAAATAATGTAGTGAGTCAACTAGGCTCGAATACTGGCAGATACCGCGGGACTGTAGATAATTCTTCTTCTTCTTACCCTTATCCCACATAAGTAGGGTCGGTACAGCATGTTTGTCATGTTGTGGTATATGATTTGGCTTAGTTTTTACGATCGGCCGCCTGCCTGACATCAACCCTCCTTGGGATTATTTTGTTGTACCTTGTAGATACGTCTATCATTATTTCTGCAAATACGCAACGAAGGTATGAATCTAAACATTTAATAACAAGTACTGACACTTGCATTCCATCAAGTAAATTTGGCACAAAGAACGCAGAGATTGATGTATGTTCTATTATTTTTTCAATGTTACTGACCGAGCTCTGTCTAGTGCGCATTGTTTTTGCATTACAATTTCTATTTTATGTGTTTGTCGTTTCTTTTAACTATTTTCAGTATTAATTATATTTTGTTAAGTTACAATATAGTGTATTGAAAAATGAATATTTTCCGACTATCGTTTCAAAATTAACGAAGCTAGCTTGGGAAAATAAATAGATTTTCAATATTAAACCACTTCAAACTTAGTGTGAAATATTTACTCGAAACCACCTGAAAAAACCAAATTTACCAAAATAACATATATATCTGTTGTAATTTTATTTCGAGAACATTATCCCTAAACTTCACGTTTTGCTGTGAATGTTAAAAAACAATGTCTTTTTTATTTATTTATTTCGTTTATGGTTTGATACAACGTAAAATTAATACAATTTTAAATACTATATTCTTCCTTAATTTATATCCTCAGCGCCAACCAGCGTAATTATAATTCGATGAAGAACCCTTAATGATAACGTTGTATCCTCTTTGTTAACTCATTAGTTTGTATGTTTCACTTTATTTTACAAAATGTAATATTTCAAAACGGAATTACATAATATAACACAAATTATGTGAATATATCCATGTACTTCATTATATCTAGATATCTACATACTTATAATCACCTTAACGATTTAACAAAGGGACCAATGTCATAGAAAAGAAAGATGTCGCTTCTGGGGGACAATTTAAGGAATTCATTATTCGTTATGATATGAAATTACTGTAAATTTTCTAGGTGCCCATGATTTAGTTTTGTATTGGAAAAAAAGACAAAAATACAGGAAACAAAGCAACGCTTTGGTGGATACTTGCTTTAAATTTTTTTTAAAACGCATATTTTTTTAATTAAATTTATCAACATTCTTCTACTCTCTAGCGCCTTCCTGGCCTGGAGCCATAATCCGCTTTTCGACTTACCTTCTTCCACTTTGCCCTCGCTAGCTTGCTTCGGCATCCTTTTGTGTGAGGTCGGTTTTCTTCATATCCGCTTTCACAACATCCAGCCAGGGTTTTTTGGACCTGAGATCTTACCACTTGTACTGTGATTTTCAGATATCTACTTCCGACGCAGTCTGGTGATCTACGACTTACGTGGCTATACCAGCGGCGATGACTTCCCTCTAGCTTATCCGTGATGTAACGAATTCCAAGGCTGCCACGGATCTATCAAATGCGATCTAAAATTAATAAATTTGTCAACATTATGAAAAAAATTACCTCTAAAAAACCTATATTTTAACACTATATTTTTAATCCTATAACACTACTATGCTAATCGAAATTCCAAGCATTAATCTACAACTGCCCTTGATATTTTAAAAGTTTAAATTCTATATTAGAAAATAACAAAGCTATAAAATGTTACTCACTATTCAGAATGTAATATAAACTTTGTTTGATTTCGATTTCATTGTCCAGTTAACCGTTAAATAAGATTGAAGCAAGCGTAATTTATAATAACCATAGAATGAATAGTACTTTCATTTGAAAACATTTAAAAATGTTTTTAAATTGTCCAATGAAATTTAATTTCCAATTACTGTTTTTATTTCAATTCACTTCAACTATGAATTAACTATTTACCTTACCAGTAGCCAATGAAATAGTGTGGGCATTTTCCTTTGTCTCTCTAACCTCTACGTGGCCGAGAGGCCAAGGTATCTATTAAAAATCAAGGAAGCCGTGAGATGTATTTCCTTTTTGGTAAATATAATATGTATAGTAGAGTAAATAATAAATGTATTATTACGGTTGAGGAAACTAACCACAAGCTTTCACGAAAAAGTCTATTCCGAAAAGTATACAAATGTGAACAAATTTATTGATTATGGCTTAGTAATATCACATTCGGAAACATCCACAAAAGTAACTTCGAATATTATAGTGAGAGTTAATTTTCAATAAATTAAAACATCAGTACAGTTATGTAGGTGGTAGAGCTATGCTGAAGCTATTATTGGTTTCAGCATGAATGGGTCGGCTCCGGGTATTACCTCTCATAGAAAACCGACGTGAAGTAACAGTGCTTGCATTGTTGCGTTTCGTTCGGTCAGTGAGAGCCCCGGAGCCCCACCTCCCTTCGCTCCCCTTCCCTCCCCTACTCCCTATCCCATCCCACCCCCCGTCCCTTCAATCACAGGCTGGCAACGCACTTGTAACTCCCCTGGTGTTGCTTGTGTCTATGGACGGCAGTGATCACTTAACATCAGGTGACCCGCCTGTTCGTTTGCCTTCGTATGGCATAAAAAACAAAAAAAAGTTATCCGTTTGACATATCCGCAAATATAGTTATATAGATATCCGCTTGATATAGCTACCTCATCCTTATTGTACTTACTAATATTGTAAGTGCAATTGTATGTTGCTATACGTTCATACCTTAACTACTCGACCGATCATTATGAAATTGCTACATTTTTGCAGGACTACAGAAAATAACATAGAGTACCTCTCATACAGAAAAAAAATACTGTTCCCGAGGAATATATCAAATCTGCATTAACGCGGGCGATGTCGCAAATAATTACTAGTATAGTCATAAAGATATATGTGTGACAAGTTCGCTATGTGATACATGTACAGGCTGTAAGTTTGGACAGTAGCAATATTTATGGAGGATGGTCTGCACTCGATTCTTGTCCTAAATTAAGTAAGAAAATAGGTACTTAATATTTAACCTAATTATCTAGAAAAATACAAAAATTATATGCAATACTCTACGTTTCCATGTTAAAGCACAGTGTCAATGACCGTCGGGTGATCTCAGTTTCACTTCAAAGTGAAGGTGGGAACCACATGAACCACAGAAAAAGGTTTATTGTCCGTTTTATTGTCGTAATTTATTAATTCCATGTCGCCCCTCACAGCTTATGGCACTTGTCAACGCACTTAGGTTTAATACAATTGTGTTTATACTTTTGAAAGTCTTAGAACAAACTTTAATTTAGGCTCTCTTTGTTATTTATTAATATTTGTTTTGATATTATTATTTTATATGTTAAATGTGACTATAAAGTATTATATCCTAGAATAATGCGAGTTTTTAACCTTTCACCTGATATATAACATATATTCGAAGGTATTTGCGAAGGAAATTTTTAATTTGATACTGTATAACATCTATCTACAACAACCAACCAACCGATATATCTATCTACAACCAAGATTGAATATTTTTTTAATAAAATTAACTTTAAAAAATGTGCGGGCGTTATTTAAGAAACTTTTGGGAATGCAAAAGCTGAATGATTAAATTTTCAATTTCAAAAAGTTAAGTTAACGTGCCTACGGCATTATGAGGTTGCGGGACACAAGGAGTTTTAAAAGTTACAATGTATTATTATTGAAGGGTCGCAGACGCACAAGAAAGTATAGCGGTCCACGGGTCGCACTTTCTATTTGAATACACTGCGGCATTGTGAATCGTGCTTACATTGGCTGTGTTTCAATCAAACTAAACAAAATAAAAACTCACGTTTCAAATGAGCTGTTATATACCTAGACGTATTTTTCGCGCCCACCCTATATCTAGTTATTGTTGATCGAAGCTGTAAACTAAACCCGCGAAAAGTAAACCTAACCCGCGTATATTACGGAGATTCCTTATGACCTCTTAGTGCAGTAATAAAAATGCACTTTTTATTTATTTAATCCTATGGTTAAATAGAGTCTCCATCCTTTATTATCGTAGATTAATTAATTACTCTATTTGTCGCTGCGAGGTTCAATTTATGTAGAAGGGTGCAGCGGTTAAAAATTTGTTACTCTATAGCACTACCCGGGGAGCAAATGCGAGGGAGTTGCAGGTATAATTCTTGCAGACGCATAGATTTTAACAGTGTTTAGTAAGCAAGGTAAGTAATAGAAAATCCCCTATTACCAGTTTATGATCTCATCAACATATCTGTGCAAATAAGAGTTATAAAGATGTCCGAATCTGCTACCACTAATTCAGTAGGTAGTCAAGGGACAGATTAATTCATATAAATGCTGTCACTTGAAGAAACCTGTTTAGATAATGAAATATATTCCATAGAGTGACGTATTTGCGTAGACAGTAAATAAATCTAACCTAATATTTGTTAAGGTTCTTGATGAGATTGTTCGAGGCGACGATATTTCGGTAACATGGCGCCCAGAGTTTGTGTGAGTAAATCAATATATATTGTCTTTCACTCCTCCCGATCAACCCACACATTAACCTCTGCTATGCGATATATGCTTTATTATAGGAGGCGAGTATATTTGCAGTTTTATTTTATTCTAGGTGGTGAAAGTTGGATAAGAATGATTTGAAGAGGTAAAGTAAGTAAGGTAATAAATTCCTAATCCTGTAGAAATCTAATATCATTGATAATAATGGTTCAAAAAACAATGAATAATCATCACATCAGTCTGTAAGAAACTAATTGCAGGCCTCTTCCCGAAGGAAGGTATGAAGTATAATCGCCACTACGGCCACGACGTATTGTCAATTTGACGCTCCGAGAAATCCATAGTTGTATGTTTTCCCATATACAATATTCTTTATAAGCCATAGGATATACCATATCATTACATAGTATAAAACAAAGTCCCCTACCGCGTCTGTCTGTCTCCCTGTTCGCGATAAACTCAAAAACTACTGAACGTATTTTCAAGCGGTTTTCACCAGTGGATAAAGTGACTCATGAGGAACGTTTTGGTATACAATTTGTCATGGATTTTTTTTTTATAATCAGGGCGGGACAACGTCTGCCGGGCTCGCTAGTTGAGTATATAAAATAACGATACAAATTCATTCAAAAGTCATCAAAAGTACTCTTTTTCCTAATTCACAAATTTTTGTACGATAATTATTTTATGTAATATAATATATTATGTAATATTTGAAGCAATACGTAACATGCTTCATACCTAATTAGTTCACTGCTCGTTATAACAACTGTAAAAGATGACGATGGCTTGAAAATAATTCTGTAGGTAACATGCATAGAACATATGAAGATGGGTGTAACGTATTGTGTAAGAAGGGTCGTGACACAATGGCACCGTTCCATTTATAGTTTGTATGAAGGCATCTTGACGAGAAAGTACGAAGGAGCCATCTCTATTGTTCAGACAAGTTTCATGTGTCACTGCTCTCATATATACTCATGTATGAAACACTCGAGTTCTGGAGTGTTTGAAGTGATATTTTTTATTTATTTTATTCTTGCCCACCAATCTTATAGTTTATTACTGACATTGTCGAATAGGTTATAATATTACGTATCTTCTGATCATTTTAATGTTTTAACAAGATAGTGGTCCCCTTGTAAGAACTTTCCAGGGAGTTTTTGTGGCATCTCAGAATTCATACTCCGTGGTATTAATTTCCAATCACTTCATTTATGCACAATAACCGAATTATATTACGTAAAATGCCAACAATATTACAAAATATAGAGTTAAATTGAACAAGATTATAAAAACAATTTAAAAGCTTACTACATGGCAGACTAGGATCCCGCCAAAAACTTGAATTTAGAATCGTTTTAGCCCGTCCTCTTCATTTTACTTATTATTACAGACCTATTTAATTATTCATTATTTTTCCACAAAAGCATATCAATAATATACGTCACGTATTAATTAGTAATCAAAAACCAATTGTAATAACATTTTAATTAATTACACAAACTCGTATGAATTTTAAAACAACAGCAGCTGTTTTTAAGTAAATTCGCAATATTAATGTTTTGTATGAATGTGAGTTTAAATTTCAAATAATAATCATCTTTATAATATTTATTGATAAATTTGGGACTAAATACATTTTCGTGTAGAATTAATTAATTTCCTATGTATCCTAATTATGTATTAAAAACAATTTTATGAAAAGATGCCATTTATCTTCATTTTTTAAGACTAATCTAACTCCATAATAGGGACTGAAAAACTAAAGGTCAAAGACAAACAAAGATAGTTCCGTACTAAGTTTGATGGAATTTGATTTTTTAAACCACAGATAATTTAGGTATTATTTTATACTGTACATAATTTAAGGTGTAATTATTTTATGCATCGTAAAACCGCTTGAAGCATTACCCGCACACTGTCAATTCTGTCTGTCATGTTTATTTATAAAAGTGAAAAGAATCAACCCGACAACATTGGATAAACTGATCACTCGACAGTAATGGCAGCTTCCGCTTCATTAAACGTCAGTTATATGTCATTGTGCGTGAATAGAGACGACAGACAATGTACACGCGAACATTACTCTGCGCTACAGTTCATCTAATCGCTATGTTCTATAGTCTGTATGTTAAGTTATTATTATCTGTCTTTGTTTGTTCATTGCTAAAAAGTCTGTAATGAATCTTGTTTTTACGATGGACCTCATTTGTCATAGATAAGCTTTGTATACAAAGGATTTTTATAACACTGACTTTCTCTCGAACGTTTACTAAAAAACCTTAGGCTTTTGTTCAAATAAGCAAGCACAACGAACTTTCTCTCAACAATCGCACGATGTTTCATTTATAAAAAAACAGTTGTTGTTTTACATTAAAAAAATTAGTAAATCTCAGTTTGAAACGCATATGAAACTATCCGAACCGATGCACAATCGCGATGATACTGAAAAACGGTATTCTTTATCCAGAAATCTCTTAACGAGGTTAGTTTAGGCAAACTTTTGTGATGTGATTTTTTTGTTCTTTTTTGTATGGACCCATATGAGTATTACCCTTTCGAAGCCGATAGACCCTAGCCAAAGGGTTGCGCCGTTCTATCGCATTATAGGTGCGCAGGAGTGAGCGTGATATAACGATTTTGTTAATGGCTAGCTGGTTAGAACGGAAAACACGTTTGGAGAATAATTTGAATACTGAAATGCAGATGGCTTCTTCGATTCGAAAATCTTTGGGACCGCCGCCGAACTACAAGTTAATTAAGGTATGCCCATCAATTAAATATTAGTGTTGATTATTTTCATTGTCTGTTATATCAACTTGTGCTCTTAATTTAATAATATATTATTTGTATTTCGTTAATTAAGTGATCTCTTGCGTCTTCGTGAACTGGTCAAACCGGATCGCTTTGCACCGCAAAAAGTAGCCAATAATGAATAAATAAATCACTCGTCAGAAGTATTAAGTGAAGGACGCGATAGATAAGTTTCCTCAATAACTTATAAACCGGATGAGATAAATGAATTCAGATTCGTGTATGGGACCATGCATTCGTTCAGCGAACGGATTCAGTGAGCGAAATACCAAAATTTATTGGGTTAGTAGTTGCCGTAGGTCGATAAAACTACAAATGGACAGTAGAATGCTGTAACTAACGCAGGTCGGATAAAAAAAACGCAACCTACAATACAAAGAAACAGAGTAAAATTTTGCGTGATGCCCTTCGAAGGTTGTATGACTGAAAAGAGCAATGCGCAGTGCAATTTTGTGATATCTTTTTCACTCTTTCAATGGCGGAGCTAGGCGACATACGGACGTTATAGTGTTGAATTAGCATATTTATTACAAGTTACGCGAGAAAATAAATTTATCTTAGACCATTGGGCTCGAGCCATATTCGTCTCTTTACTTTGCATTAGGTATATACCTACACACTTAATTCGTATTGTTTACACATTTCGTATTTGCTTTACTATCAAGATTAAATTAAAATATTTATAACTACCAGACATACCACTAGGCTGAAGAAATCATAGAAATAAATAATTATTCGAAAATAAAATACACTCCATACACAAAAATCAAGACAATCAATTCAACGAAAAAAAAATTGTCAGTAACATTCAAATTTTATTCATATGAATAACTAAATAATAGCGAAGACATACGAAAGAAGTTTGTGAGGATGGATAACGTGAAAAATGGTGTGTGTAAAAAAGTAGGATAAGATGAAAGCGTAAATATAATTCTTTTATGATATTAACTATGTTTTGGTTTAAGTTTTTCTTTATTTGCGAATAACATTTTTTTTCGAACAGACTACGCTATTAACCTAGCAAGGACTTAACAGCTTCACCGTACTACTGTATAATAATAATACCTTTACTTTTATCTTGCATCAATAGTAACAATCAATAAATGTCGGAAGGCATAGTCGCAAGGAAACGAGGAAACGAACTTAACTGCCATCTTTTATCATTAGCCAAGTAATAGTAATCTTGTTATTTTTATTTATGTACAGGGTTTGTTTCTATTAACCTTCAAGATTTTTTGGTACTAATACATTAATTAAACACACGCGTTTAACATTTATATAATACACATACCTACTAGTTCAGTTATGATTTATAGGATAACTAGCGGGCCCTGCAGACGTTGTCCCGCACTCATTAAAAATAAATCCTTGACAATCCGAAACGTTCCTCATGAATCACTTTATCAACTGGTAAAAACCGCATCCGTTCAGTAGTTTTTGAGTTTATCGCAAACAGACAGACAGACGCGGTAGGGGACTTTATTTTATACTATGTAATGAAGTTACAAGTTAATATCTACTAAACACGACAACGCTGTAACTAGTCAAAATGATATCCCGTTAGATTATATACTGAATCATATACAGATAGGTCTTCATAACTAAACCATCACAAAAATAATATTTCTTCGCTGTACTCAGAAAATGAAGAAGGCTATCATTGATATACAAAAACCCAAGATAAACACTTAACGTCTCACAGATGGCACACATAAATGAGTGCATCATTTTGGATTATGCAATCATTTCAAATAGTCTCGTGTCGCTTGCGTCCTTGTAAAAATAACTTTGAGTCATTCAAGTAAGGTCGAATTTTCAAAATCATAAGTTGGTCGCATAACTATAACCGCGTATGTATATTGGGGAGTTTTTGCAGCCGGTTTTGTGCGCTACTTTTATTGAGTCTTTGGTTTTTCTATGTCAAGGTAATCAATACACTAATTATTTGAAGAAAAAAACGCGTCTGTACTTATGTACACGCGTTAAAAGTTATACTTCTTTGGCGTAACAAGATAAAAATCTTTTCAAAAATTTTATCTTTCGCCTTATTCTACGTTTGTAGAAAAAACGACACTAACAATAGAAAAAATGTATTTAATACATTGAAAGTTTCAATTAAAAAAATACAAACAACAAAACAAAATGTTGACTATAGCTAACTTCAGGGTGTCGGTTTTTCGTGACGATGTGCGCTCGCATCATACAAATTTACTCTCCTCATTTTTCCCTAACCCGCTAAAAGAAGTATAACTTCAAAAATGGTATTTTGGCATTGCTTTTATTTTTAATTACAGTGCCTTTTTGTGAAAACATACAGTATATATCAGACATAGAATGTTTAGATATCGACTGAAGCGAACTGAAGTTCAGATTATAGAAAGAAAGGCAAACACGATTCTATGCTGAATAATACAGATCACTTTACAGTTGACCCGTAATAGATATTGAACTACTAAGCAAACATGGATAAAAATGAAACCTCACGTCTGTTCCCACCGATTCACTGCTACATTTCGCTTGGTGTGTACGTATTTAATAGTCATTTTAATAAAAAGCTGAATGATTAAATTTTCAATTTCAAAAAGTTAAGTTAACGTGCCTACGGCATTATGAGGTTGCGGGACACAAGGAGTTTTAAAAGTTACAATGTATTATTATTGAAGGGCCGCGGACGCACAAGAAAGTATAGCGATCCACGGGTCGCACTTTCTTAACTAAACCATCACAAAAATAATATTTCTTCGCTGTACTCAGAAAATGAAGAAGGCTAGGTAATCAATCATTGATATATAAAAACCCAAGATACACACTTAACGTCTCACAGATGGCACACATAAATGAGTGCATCATTTTGGATTATGCAATCATTTCAAATAGTCTCGTATCGCTTGCGTCCTTGTAAAAATAACTTTGAGTAATTCAAGTAAGGTCGAATTTTCAAAATCATAAGTTTGTCGCATAGCTATAACCGCGTATGTATATTGTGGAGTTTTTGCAGCCGGTTTTGTGCGCTACTTTTATTGAGTCTTTGGTTTTTCTATGTCAAGGTAATCAATACACTAATTATTTGAAGAAAAAAACGCGTCTGTACTTATGTACACGCGTTAAAAGTTATACTTCTTTGGCGTAACAAGATAAAAATCTTTTCAAAAATTTTATCTTTCGCCTTATTCTACGTTTGTAGAAAAAACGACACTAACAATAGAAATAATGTATTTAATACATTGAAAGTTTTAATTAAAAAAATACAAACAACAAAACAAAATGTTGACTATAGCTAACTTCAGGGTGTCGGTTTTTCGTGACGATGTGCGCTCGCATCGTACAAATTTACTCTCCTCATTTTTTCCTAACCCGCTAAAAGAAGTATAACTTCAAAATGGTATTTTGGCATTGCTTTTATTTTTATTTACAGTGCCTTTTTGTGAAAGCATACAGTATATATCAGACATAGAATGTTTAGATATCGACTGAAGCGAACTGAAGTTCAGATTATAGAAAGAAAGGCAAACACGATTCTATGCTGAATAATACAGATCACTTTACAGTTGACCCGTAATAGATATTGAACTACTAAGCAAACATGGATAAAAATGAAACCTCACGTCTGTTCCCACCGATTCACTGCTACATTTCGCTTGGTGTGTACGTATTTAATAGTCATTTTAATATTGTCTTGACAAAATAAAATCATTTAACTTCACAGTCTAATCCTAGAAAAATAGTTAAAAACGATAAATGCGTTTTCATTAAACTTATTGTTGTTGCACCAAAGAGAGCCTAAACTATGTGATTTAACCCCCGAAATGTGGAAGCGCAATTACAGACTGCATGGAGTTTTAAGTTTAGGGATGGGATTTGTATTGCTGTCGATAGTTTGTTGATTTTTATTTGTAGATTATTTATACAGACGAAGTTGCACTGGTCAGCTAGTAATAATATAATAAATAAATAAATAATAATATATATAATCTTCAGCCTATACATATGTATCTATTATCGACAGAATGTTTAGAACTAAATCATTAGCTCCGTAAGTCAACTCTTTCAAATAATTCACAAACTATACTCCTTTATAATTTATTTGGATACACCCTTGACTTCATGTTAATTGTTGTAATAATAGGAACTTTATAAAACTTTATAATAATAAAGTATAGTCGAGCCACTCAGGAAAAACGAAGTTTCATATTATTGAAAGGATTTTTAGAATAGGGATATTATAAACAAAAAGAAATTTTTTTTATAATAATATATTTATAATTAATATTTATATTCGTATAATGTAATTTTTATAATCAAATTAATGATTTGAGTAACCAAAAATAAACACAATATTATTATATCTAGTTTCTCTGTTTTGTATTTTTTTTACATAACTAAACAAAAAAAGTTCAAAGTTAATCTTATTTATAAAATTTTAGTCTAAACATTTCGTTATAATATTTATAACTGACTGACTCTCAAAAGCATATATGGGTACTCACTAACGGGTTTTGATGACTTATTTAAATATTTAGGATGGTAAATAACTAAGCTAAATAATGGGGAATGGATTCAAAGATTCAATTACATATGAGATTTTTACATCGAATTTCAAAAACTTATAATGTATATCTTCAACTATAGTAATTAAATTTCATTATAACTAAAAATAAATATTATACAATTAATATAACATAGCAACACGTTAAGGGAGTGAATAGTGAATTGTATCAAATTTCGATCACTCCTCTCTCCCTTTATATTGCACATTTCAATTGGCATCTGTGCGAAACAAACAAGTTTAAAAAAAATATATATTACATAGCAATATTTATAATGCAATAAAATGTTATATGGTCAATGAAACATTGTAGTTTAAAATATACAAGTGAATAATTACAATGCGCTGTATTTAAGAATAGAAAGGCTTTTTAATCGCCGTATCGCGTGAGCAAGGTACAATGTCGCGTCACATCGAACTCCTCAGTTATATGCTACCTCGATAAAAAATGGCATGTACCTGCTAACTATATGCCAAATAGACACTGAAATAACCAGAATGACAATGTGTGATGTAAAAGTCCGCGGCAATATTTTTCATTGCTATGAATATAGCCGTAAGTTCGAGCTTGCGTGAAATATAATTAAAAGTTTAATAAAAAAGAAAGTTAAAGTTTATATATAATATGTGTTTATAACTAAATTTGTGTTCTGTATTTATTTATATTCAGAGCGGTCAAAAAGTTTGGCGAGGACTGTACGCTTGGACATTTTATTTGAGTCACACGTGAGGAAATGTCATAATAAACTTTGAGGTTTACTTATCTATTGGCACTTAGTTCTAGTTGTAGTCAACTATATATCTGCATTTACTAATTAGTTAGTTTATATAGAATTCATTATGTACCGGTACCTATAATGTATATAATTTTAAATAAACACACAGTAAGCAGCGATAAAAATAATTATGGTATTATTAAAAAAAAAACATTTTATAAAACGTTATACATATATTGAGTCAGTAAAACTTACACTAAATTGCATTAATTGATACTCACTGTGAGAAAATTATAATGAAAAGATTATATTACTAAATTCCTATAATAAGGGATCCAACGACAAAAAACCATAGTTAAGAAAACCCTATTTACAGAAATCGTCTTGTGCTCACTTTAAGCACAATTTTTTCTAATAAATAATCTTTTTTGATAAATTTAAATTCTAATAATAATGCATTTCTATATTATTACTAAATTCCTGAAATAAGGGAGCAAGTTGCAGAAACGATAGTTATGAAAACCTAATTTACACAAATCTTCTTAAGCTCACGTTAAGTGCTATTTCTTGTGATCTTTATCAGTGAGAAACAATTAGTAGATTTCAGTAAAAACCTCACTAATTACTGGTGCATCCAAAAATAAGATTCGGATTACATCTGTTATAGTTAAAAGATACAACTGCCAGTAATATTTTTAAAGTTAAAACTAAGTAGGATTGGATTACTACAACCAAATATGTAAAATAAATTAAATAATGTATTCCAAAGGACTCTCTTAAGTAAAATATTTTAATACGTTTGTCTTTCAGTATTTACAATACTGTTTTATGTTTATTTAATATCACTTATATCATTATCCCTGTTACTTATTTATCAAAATAGAATTTACAATAAGGTATTATTCTAATCTGTAATACTTATTTATAAAAACAAACTTGAATGACTATAACTATAAATGACTTTTATGGATAGATGGATTTTCCTTTTGCCAACCAATCTTCTAAATTATAACTGATCATAGACACTAGCAACACCAGGGGAGTCGCAAGTGCTTTGCCAGCCTGTGTGTGGAGGGAGGGAGGAGGGAGACATTGGGAGGGGAGGGGACGGTAATGGGAGGGGTGCCTCCGGCGCTCTCACTGACCGAACGAAACGCAGAGGTGTGTTTCCAGCGCTCTCGCTGACCGAACGAAACGCAACAATGCAACCACTGTTACTTCACGTTGGTTTTCTGTGAGAGGGTGGTACTATCACGGACGAGCCGACCCATTCATGCGGAACCAGTAATAATTTCAGAGTGGCTCTACCACCTACAAATGTGGGTATGTGTTGGATGTTACAAAAAGCAACAGCCCAATTAGTTCAAAAACGCGACTATCCGGTGTTATATCTGATATACTTAATATGGAAATTATAAAATTTAATTTCGACGTAAATGTAATAAGAATATTATACGAACTTGTAAATGTATTATCATTATTAAGCAAACGGATCTTCTCAAAATTAAGCTCAATTATAACGGCACTCATCAAACTCCTCTAATATCGTGATGAATTCTAACCTTAGCGTAAGACGGTATTTATGTTTTTAATCCGCTTTAAGAGCCGCGATGACTGTTCCCAAAATACCGATCGCGAAAATAGAAGCCTTTTCCGGGCTTTTACGTGTCGTCGATTGTCGTGTTACCTTAAACTCAAAGGCCTTCATACACCCCTCTAAGTGAATAAAATTCCAATTTATGGATACATATGCTATAACAGGTTTAACTAAAGTCAAATTAAGTTTTGTTCTTTAAGTGGCTAAGTTACTTTGGTCGATTATTGACTTATACGTGAAGCAGCATTTCCTTATTGGAGTGAGAAATCTTTAGGTACCTTTAGTGGTATTTGGAATACTCATGGTTTCGCGCCAGTGACATGCTCGTTATGTATTGCGCTTAGATGAGACTACCAAAGCGTAGTACAATGTGTACATAATATTCATATTTTATATTGAGCTGGTGCTGCCCATCATATTTTGATTATTAATAAACTGTATATAATTATAGCTCGGAGTGCCAATAGATGGGAAAAGTATACTAATGTTTCAACTTAAAAATTCCTTCATTTGTGTGTCTGTTGAGCAGTGCAAGGCACGTCTCGACGCGTACTTCGCGCTGGCGATCATTGAGTTCGTGGGGCACCCATTTGTCAAGCTTTTTTACCTTGCCAATTTGACGGAAATGGACCAATATTATTTTGACGCTAACGTCGAAAACTCCCGCTAATTCAGTCGTAGATTGTGTATCATCAGCTTCCACAATCGCCTTTAATTCGTCATTGTCGAGCAAAGTCTTCGGACGACCGCGAGGTTCATTTTTCAGGTCGAAATTCCCAGAACGGATGCGAGCAAACTAATAACAGGTGGTGCGTTGGTTTGTAGTGTTAGCTCCGTAAACGTCGTTGATGTTGCGTGATGATGGAAACCGACACTACATACAACTTCTACAAAGTTGTTACAAAATTATTGGTCTGAATTATTTATCCTCACAACAAGTACTTAGTGTAAGTATATCACTGAAATGGGCCATTGAAACAATATTTTGGGTATAGTTAAGTGGTTTTTGTATTCAACTTACAATTGTGTCATTGCATTTCAAAATGAGCTAAATCCAATTTTAATCGTTCATATAACATGTTTTTTTAGGATTTCCAGTTTTTATACTTGAGAATGAAGTTGATATTTTTCCGTCCATAAGTTTTTTCGTTTTTTTTTATGACCTTCATATTTTACATGTACAAAATTAGAAGATCTTGAAGAATAACCTAAAATATTAGGAACGGCTGAAGTTGGATTTAGTTAATTTTGAAATGTAACAAACTGAATTTAAGTAAACTTTATATCCAAATTAATGGTTTTCTCTTCCTAGGAGTTATGGGTGGTAATGGAATATCTGGCAGGCGGGTCACTTACTGATGTGGTAACGGAAACTTGTATGGATGAGGGTCAGATCGCTGCAGTTTGCAGGGAAGTCCTACAGGCACTCCATTTCTTGCACACAAACCATGTTATACATCGAGATATTAAATCGGACAATATATTGCTCGGCCTAGATGGACAAGTTAAACTAAGTGAGTAATTTACGAGTCTCATGGTGTAGCTCTACCGAACCCTAATATTGAGACGAGAGGTCGATATTTCCATAATGATGCTGAAACTTTTGTAGACATGCCTGATTCGTTAGAAAAGCAGACACAATTTATATATTACCTGCTTATTTATCATAGAACAAACTGTGCTTAGTTTACAATCGGAAGACATGTGTCTAACTGTCTAAGAATCTAAATTGCATTAATTGATACTCACTGTGAAATAAATATAATGAAAAGATTATGTTACTAAATTCCTATAATAAGGGATCGAATTACAAAAAACCATAGTTAATTAAGAAAACCCTATTTACAGAAATCGTTTTGTGCAATTAGTACAATTTTTTCTAATAAATAATATTTTTTAATAAATTTAAATTCTAATAATAATACTGGTTTTCATAACTATCGTTTCTGCAACTCGCTCCTTTATTTCAGGAATTTAGTAATAATATAGAAAAGTATTATTATTAGAATTTAAATTTATTAAAAAATATTATTTAAGTACTATTTCTTGTGATCTTTATCAGTGAGAAGCAATTAGTAGATTTCAGTAAAAACCTCACTAATTAGTGGTGGAGCTAAAAATAAGATACAGGTTACATCTGTTATATTAAAAGATACAACTGTCAGTAATATTTTTTTCTTATAGTTAAAAGTAAGTAGGATTGGATTGCTACAGCCAAATATGTAAAATAAATTAAATAATGTATTCCAAAGGACTCTCTTAAGTAAAATACTTTAATACGTTTGTCTTTCAGTATTTACATTACTGTTTTATGTTCATTTAATAGCACTATATCCCTCTTACTTATTTATCAAAATAGAATTTACAATAAGGTATATTCTAATCTGTAATACTTATTTATAAAAACAAACTTGAATATGTAAATGGCTTTTATGGATAGATGGATTTTCTTTTAATGTCATCGTAGGCAAACGAACAGGTGGCTCACTTGATGTTAAGTGATCACCACCGTCCATAGACACTTGCAACACCAGGGAAGTCGCAAGTGCGTTGCCAGCCTGTGTTAGGGGGAGAAGAAGGGTAGGGGGAGAGGAGGTGGGTTTCCGGCGCTCTCACTGACCGAACGAAACGCAACAATGCAAGCACTGTTACTTCACGTTGGTTTACTGTGAGAGGGTGGTACTATCACGGACAAGCCGACCCATTCATGCGGAACCAGTAATAATTTCAGAGTGGCTCTACCACCTACAAATGTTATTATGTTGGTATATGTTGGATGTTACAAAAATCAATAGTCCAATTAGTTCAAAAACGCGACTATCCGGTGTTATATCTGATATACTTAATATGGAAATTATAAAATTTAATTTCGACGTAAATGTAATAAGAATATTATACGAACTTGTAAATGTATTATCATTATTAAGCAAACGGATCTTCTCAAAATTAAGCTCAATTATAACGGCACTCATCAAACTCCTCTAATATCGTGATGAATTCTAACCTTAGCGTAAGACGGTATTTATGTTTTTAATCCGCTTTAAGAGCCGCGATGACTGTTCCCAAAATACCGATCGCGATAATAGAAGCCTTTTCCGGGCTTTTACGTGTCGTCGATTGTCGTGTTACCTTAAACTCAAAGGCCTTCATACACCCCTCTAAGTGAATAAAATTCCAATTTATGGATACATATGCTATAACGGGTTTAACTAAAGTAAAATTAAGTTTCGTTCTTTAAGTGGCTAAGTTACTTTGGTCGATTATTGACTTATACGTGAAGCAGCATTTCCTTATTGGAGTGAGAAATCTTTAGGTACCTTTAGTGGTATTTGGAAGGAGAAATACTCATGGTTTCGCGCCAGTGACATGCTCGTTACGTATTGCGCTTAGATGAGACTACCAAAGCGTGGTACAATGACCTGTGTACATAATATTGATATTTTATATTGAGCTGGTGCTGCCCATCATATTTCGATTATTAATAAACTGTATATAATTATAGCTCGGAGTGCCAATAGATGGGAAAAGTATACTAATGTTTCAACTTACAAGTTATGAAAGTTAAATAACACATACTATAATTAATTTAAACATTTAGCAAATAACACAGTTATTCCATTGTTTTAGGTTTTTACTTCCGTCGGCAATCTTTATGACCGCCTCGACGTTTTTGGAATAAAATCACGAAAACGAAATTTTTAAAGAGATATAAAAGGAATATCAGAGAATACTAACAAATCCATAGCGCCACAGGTTCACATTTTTATTACTTTGTATTACACTTTCAAATGAAGTTACCGAACTCCCGATCGAAGCTGGAAAGTTAAATTGAAAGCCATTAAAAGGCAATCATTGCGTGAACTTTTTGGGGTTCCATTAAATTACAGTGAATCCGCATCTATCCATTACGTGGGATGGTGTTTTCAAAAAACGTCAAGGAGGTGAGACTAGACCGATATATCAAGCGTTCGTGCGGGGGTGAGCTCTCGGCCACGTCTCGCGGTGACTGATGTCCCCCACTCATTTATAAATTGACCTCACTTTCGCAGAGCAGTTAAAGATCGAACCCATGAGGATATTTTCCATCTCAGGATTGACGAATTGGATTCCTATTTCCCTTGATAAAGAGTGATTAGGTATTTATTTCTACCATAATGCAATCTAATTTACGGTTAGGTTCGAATAAGAAAATATTGACTTTATTATAGATCATAACTAACTATTAACGTTGAGGTCAAGATTTTATTGTAAATCTGTTGCAAATAGAAGACGCGTGCACGCTCTGTGATAGTTTAATGGACACTGAATAATAATACAATACATATCTGAACACTAACTTTTATCGTAGAGAAGAAAGGAAAACACTTTTATATAGTTTCTGTTGTAAAATAATTCATTTATTTACACATTATTACTGCCTATGCCTGCGGCTCTACACAAGGTTATTATTAATTATTGTAATTCTTATGTTTTGAATTATCTGTATCTATCATTTCTCATGAAGATCAATTGGACGGTATAATAGTTGGTATGTTATAGCGGCATCTTGTAATGAGTTCTATTGAAGCGTAAATTAGAAACCTTCTCCATTAAGAAATATTCAAGTATGCCAACTTTCATAGTGATCGTTCAAATTATTTTCCAATTTAAAAATCTCAAATACTACAGCATAGATTTTATTTATAGTAAATAATTACTAAAATGCAATTTTACACGTTTACTTGTACCAAAAGCTTGATCTTATATTTCTCATTGCTTCATTATTAAAATACACTAAGAACCCGTCTCATGATAATAATTATCTGCCTACTGCCTTCTGTCTCACACACTTTAATATATAGCGATTTTTTAACCCAAATTTTACGTTAAAATTTTCAAATATTTTCTTTCATATAAAACCTAACAAAAACAAATTAGTATAATAGGGAATTAGCGTAATAATTCATCGTTGTTTTATCTTTAAACTTCAATACTAATTTCAAACATGGATTTCCTAATATTCTTAACACGTATAAAAGAAATACCTCCTACTTCAATCCTTATTATATGTATGACTTGATTGTGCAATGAAGCGTTCACACATTTCTCATTTGATATGTTGTTACACGGTTCTAAACTACAAAAAGGTAGTTATGTGTATAGTAAGCTAATAGTCCTAACACACCTATAATAAATTATACATTTCCTTATATATTTTATCTTAGTCAAATCATTTTGTTATGCACAATTAAAATTTAGTTCTTACTGTTCGATTCCTCTTTTGTCACAGTTAATTGTATCTTTTTCATTGTTCTGCTGTATTTTTAAATCTATATCTTGAAAATATAAATAGTTTGAGATTTGTGTATATGTAAGGACGTTGACCGATATCAGTTCGGTATATTTTACTCTGTCATTTTGTTTAATCTGTTCATTATGATATAAATGTGCGTTCTATATGTACGTATAAATCTATTTGAACTTGTACATTTAACATTATTGTATAATCCTATTATAAAAATATATTATAAATACCTAAAGATATTTAAAATACATCTAAATTACTGTTACGAACTCAACTGACAGGTTCGATTGCGAAAGCACCATCGTCATACATATTTCGGAGGCAAAGCAGCAGTACTCGCATTGTCTTGCTCCATTCCGAAGGGTGTGGTTAGCAACAACCTATTTTCATTGATCACAAGAGAACGGTCCATTTCGGGTTGACTGTATGTTACTCCAGTAGTCAAAAAATTCATAAAAAATCATAGCCATAACAAAACTTGTCATGACAACTGTTATCGACTGTAGTATGTTTCTAGTAAACTCATTATCGAAAACATTCCGAAATGTACATCCCGTTCATTCTCAAAATACCTATTAGTAAGAAATCGTCCGTATCGTTCGGTTATAAATTGCCATTACATCGCAGACGACAAAGCATTGAAATTCCGCCAATAAACTTGACTGAACGGTATCCGCCGTCGAGTCCCCTGTCGATACGCCGATAGATCCCTCGAGAGAGAAAGATGTCTTCCACTTATTCCAGAATTGACTTCGTTTTATTTCCCGCCTCTCCTATACGCCGCGCCGGGCCGTCGCGATAATGCTAAACAACGTACGCCTAAACAATCTAAAAGGTTTACACTGTCAAAAAAGAAATGGTATAAAGATTGAAATACATTACTAACTTATATAGGTTTCATAGGTCTTTTTTTTTTCATGTATTTTTTACTTCTATTAATCGAAGTAATCATCCATGCAATGCGTCGGTTTGTAGTGTGAGCTCCATAAACGTCGTTGATGTTGCGTGTCGCTTGTGCCGCGTTGCTGCCACGACGGTACTCATATTCCATAATTACTCGAATTTTTAACGTTTCCATGATGACAAAAAAGATTGAAATGCGATGAAAATGTAACACTAATCAATAAACAAATGACTACTATTGGAAAAAGAATTCCATGTTTTTAAAATAAAATTAATTTGAAATTAGAATTCTTAGCCAAACAAAAATTATTTTGATTTGAAATGGCCAGTACTGCAGAATGGCAATTTCATAGGTAAAGACCTATTAATTACAAAGATTAGAATTCGCATTGAATATCTATCATAAAACATCACATAATATCTTAAAATACTCTATTTCGGACAAGAGAATTCCAACCAACCGCACCGCATAGCACAATGAGCTTAATCAAATTTCCACTAGCATATCACAAGTGAGCTCTAGTTAACTACTCAGACGTTTGATGGCTCACTGTGTTCCACAAGTAACAAGTATTGCTCGAGGGAATCCGTATGCTAATTTCATTATGTACAAATTTAGACGACTGCTTTCTATGCACTTAGGTAATACAAGAGACCATAAATATCGAGTACTCAAATATTGGGTAAGACTATGTACATAAATCAATTCAAATTCAAGTCAGAATAGATATTTGTTTGATCATATTATCCACAATTACATACCAATAATAGAGTTAACAAATTGTTCTAAATTACGCACTTAAACAAACACATGTGCCAAACGACAACTATATTTAGATTTCGTTATTATGAAATTTAAAAAAAATATTCATATCAGAAATTATAGAGAGGAATAAGATCAATGTTTACGTTGTATTTTAATTTTCTTAAATTCAAAATAATTACTTAAAACACTTAATATACTTATAAAACGTATATTTTCACACGATTACTAATCAGTTCTATTTATTATTTTACATTTTCTTTTAAATAATATTTATATATTGATATTAGTGGGAACTTATTTAAAAATATTTAGATTACCGGAACGTAATGCTAGTCTCATATAAACAAAAACAAATTAATACGTTAACTGCTATTGTTTAGTGATTTCATGAATTAGTAGTGTCCAAGTCTTTTCTACCAGTTAAAACACAGCATTGCCTAATTGACGTGGCAGTGGTCATTGCTATTTGGAAATTAATCACTGTTAATCTAGCAATCAATGTTTCTGAATCATATCTAATCTTAAACTGTGTGATTTTGTAATTACGAGAGGTGAATAAATAATTATTATATAAATAGCAAGTGTATGTGTATTTGTAACGCTACTGTTCCGTACTTTTGTTATCTGTAATAATTTATATGTTAGCACAAATCTTTTTGTTTTCATATTACTTTATCTTTTAAAAGGAATGTATCTGTCCACTAGTTTTCGTGAACGCACCTTTAAAAACGTTCGCAAGTGCTGCCCTCTAAGGCAA
>MU159430.1:127661-142529 GCA_015888305.1 Antheraea pernyi | reverse complement strand
GAAACGCAACAATGCAAGCACTGTTACTTCACGTCGGTTTTCTATGAGAGGGTGGTACTACCCCGGGCGAGCCGACCCATTCATGCTGAAACCAATAATAGTTTCAGCGTGGCTCTACCACCATAAAAATATTATCTCCAAAAAACATTATTTTTAAATAGCTTTTATTTTTACGTAAGATAAGCATACAATTAGAAATTCCATAATGCGGAAGGATATTTTTATATGTGGTACTTGTGCCTTAGATTCAATACCACTCACCTCAGATATATTATCTATATCTGAACGTTGATCGTAATGATTGAAAAAAAATGTCGCGCGTATATTATCATAGCAGCGCAAAGTTTATTGAAACATGAACTAATAAGTTCATAATGAAAGGGTTTTTTAAGTCCTGGCTAACTATCACCCTCAAATTGAAAATATGTAGTCAAGCACCTGTTGGTGTATTCCGGCAGTTGCATTAGAGATCCAGACCCTTCTAGATTTAACGTGTTTCCCATCTTAGAACACATCGCGGTTTAAAAACAGGAGAGATTGCGGTAAAATCTAAAAACGTATTAAGTATTGAAAATAGACTTGTAACGCGTGTGTTTTAGGTTCGCGATTGCTGTCCAAATGTATAATATCTATATATGTGCGTTCATCGTAATTGCATAAAACCGACACTCTTCTATACTATCGAAGCCGTGCCGAATTTTAAAATAAGAACTAACAATTGACAATGAACTAAACTGGTAATAAAAGTCGTAAAAATATGGAGACAGAATTAACGTAATGGTTGTTAAAGTATAAAAATAATTCTTTTGAAATTCTCAGTCCAGTTATCACGATGAGAAGGAGTTTTATAGTCTACGGTTTTATCTACTTAGTAATCTTTTGAATCCATCAATAGATCGCTGCTTGAATTATTTGTAATTTTCTTATATATTTCAGAATCCTAAGAACAAAACCAACCTTATACTTTGACTATTCAGCAAATTGTAACTTCGATTTGACCTTTAACTTGACGATAAATTTAATTCTTTGATTCTTTGATCGTTTTGCAGCCGATATCGAAAACATCTTTGCAAGCTGGTTTTTGGTTTACAAAGGTCTATTTATATAATAAATGTTGTGCGTAATTATCCAAACCTTTCTCTTCTGTTGTAAGGTTAATTGATAATTCGAGTTTAATACGATGCAACCTTACATTGTAACAACAACTCAATCCACACACTTACGTTCCACGAATTCTTAAATTTCGTTACATGCAATGCGCATTATGCAAATTCAATGGAGTAAAAGGAACGAATGAGTTGCTAACCACAACACAATATGCACACAAATTAAATAACTGATAATTATATAAATAATTTCATTACTAAATATATTATATACCTTTCTGCCATTAGGTAACTTTTATAGTGCTAAAGATACTTTAGAACATTATAAAAAATCCTTTGAAAAATAATTCCATTAAACTGGTTAGATCAAGGAAATATGCAAATAAAAGCTTGAAATTGAATTTAGCGCACAGACTCAAATTACGCTTAGAGTGAGGTCAGGCGAGGTCAGCTTGCTATCGGATGAAATACAATCGCTAGAGCCTCTCCCGATACTATGCTGAATGTGGTAAATTTTATAACTAAGAGCTCTGCAATAGGAATTATAACTTCAGAGATTTAAACTAATAACCTCTTAAATAAGGTCAATAATATGAAATCTATATGATATATAATATTAGCTCCTGCCCACGGCTTCGCATTGATGTAGTTCTGATATATCCCACGGGAATAATACTTGGTTTCTGGGTAATAGTTCCCATTATGTCCTTTTCTGTACCCGCGGCAACGTGTTCGCAAAATTTCATGATGAGTGGTTGAGTAATTATTTATTTATAGTTAATAGATAGGCAGCATAATTGCTGATACGTCTATATCGCACTGTATCGAATTTTTTTTGGCTCCGGAGCCAGTTTTCGAGTCGGTTTTTAAAACCATGGACAGAACTAGCGGATACTACTTCGTCAGGCAATCGGTTCCAGTTCAGAGCCACTCTGTTACTGAGGAAATTGTGTACACTTGTTGTGTGTGAAAGTGATCGACTTATTTTAGTTTGATTTCCTCTTGTAGATCTTGTTGTGTCTCTTAAAATATACATTTCACGTAAGTATTTATTTATTTGTATTGTTGTATTTATTTGTAACCATATTGTATTTTTCTATGAGGTCACTACGAAGGCGTTTTTCTCCGAGAGTAGTCAGGTGCAGTGCAAGCAGTCTGTCTGGGTATGATTTTTTCCTTAAGGATTGTGGTATTTTTGTGGCTTTTCTTTGAACACTTTCTAGAAGGTTGTTATCTTTCTGGAAGTAGGGACTCCATATCTGGAAGCCATATTCAAGAAGTGAAAGCGTAATATACAAACGAACGAAGCCATAAACAAACTCACTTTCGCATTTATAATATTAGTAATGGCAATTTATCTAAAGAAATAAAAATCATCCCGAACGTACGTAAGCGCACGACTTCAGAATGGTTGTACCTAACCCCTTTTTATTGTGTTTGCAATTTGTCAGGACTAGGTTTGTATAACAGGGAATGTTTGAAAAATCGTACGGACATAAGGAAAAATTTAGGTTAAAAATCTCCATAACAAAAATTGAATGAGTTAGACAGAAGACAGTAGGGAGATTTTCAAAAATATTGACAGAATTGGCAGAGTGATGTTGTTGTTCTGTTCCCATTTTGTTTCATTATATGGCCTTAGTGCACCCATGCGAAGCCGGGGTGGGTAGCTAGTATAATATAACGTAACATGTTATTAATGACTTATCTTAAATGTTCTATGACATAAGCGTGTTTTTATAAAAGCTGTAACTAACGTAAATTACTCACTCAAATTAAAATCAAGTTAATTATAACAAGAGCATTCTAAAGTAATACACAATATTTTAACGAGATAAACAGTTAGTAAACTATAAATATTTTAAAAATATACAATAATGACGGTAATTTGTGCAAAAAAAATGTGTGTCCGTGCTTATGTAAACACGTTAGAAGTTATACTTCTTTGGCGTAACAAGATAAAAATCTTTCCAAAATGTTTATCTTTCACCTTATTCTACGTTTGTAGAAAAAACATCACTAACAATGGAAAAAAGGTATTTGATACATTGAAAGTTTTAATACAAAGAAATACAAACAACAAATACAAAGAAACAAAATGTTGATTATAGCTAACTTCAGGGTTCGTGACGGTGTGCACGCGCATCATAATAACTTCAGGGTGTCGCTTTTTCACGACGGTGTCCACGCGCATCGTAAAAATTTACTCTCATCATTTTTTCTTAACGCGCCAAAAGAAGTATAACTTCAAAAACTCAAAATCAAAACATTCTTATAATTCTTACATACAACTTCATTAAATACAACTTCTTATAATTGCATGAATTCTTCAAATATTATTAAAATAAAATACATGAAAGATTTAAGAATAATAGTGTAAAATTATAAAAAATAATGATTTCATAACATGGAAAGCAATATCCGGAGCAGTACTTCCAATTATCGTAGTTTGCGGTCGTGTTCAGTGGGTAGTAAAGCTGTTGCGAGATGGAATTGCATGGGCGCGATGTACCGTCTATAATTCAATACACAAACGTTGCTCTGAAAATTTACATTTAAAGTTATCATTTTCTATTAGCGTGTTACATGGATGTTTAATAGCTTCTTCGAATATTAACATATACTGATTAACGTTCCAATTATTTGTTATTATTATATTATATCTCCTGAGACTCAGAGAATTAGTGGAAATATTAATAGGCATTTTTGAATAGAATTAATATTACGCCACAAATGCATATATAATACGATTTGGGTGTAACTGGGAAAAATAAAATAAATCTATATAACTATTAAAAGGAATCGAGTGTAATCAAACTTCATTCCAACGTAACATCCCAGGTATATCCCCTGTGATAGAGCCGGTGGTAGAGCCACGCTGAAGCTATTATTGGTTTCAGCATAAATGGGTCGGCTGGCCCGGGGTAGTACCACCTGACCCACAGAAAACCGACGTGAAGTAACAATGTTTGCACTGTTACCTTTCGGTCGGTCAGTGAGAGCGCCGGATACCCACCTCCCCGCCCCCTTTCTCCTCTCCCACTCACCCTCCCCCAAACACAGGCCGGCAATGCACTTGCTACACCCCTGGTGTTGTTAGTGTCTATGGACGGCGCTAATCACTTACAATCAAATGATCCGCCTGTTCGTTTGCCCCATACAATATAAAAAAACCCGACAAATCTAAAGCAACAATTTGTCATATAAATAATATAAGTCATAGGCCGTTTCTAATATAAATATTTAATGTATTATTCAATTACCAAAGGTGTGTTATAGCTGCTTGCTTACATATGACTTACAAAATGATACTTATTTAAATTTATACTACGTTCTGAATAATGTAAGTTATATTTTACTATTATTATTATGTTTCTATATACATGGCATTTTGAGAATTATCGATGAAGGAATCATATTTTTTTTTATGTCATAGGTGGCAAACGAACAGGTGAGTCACGTGATGTTAAGTGATCACCACCATCCATGGACACTAACAACACCAGAGGAGTTGCACGTGCGTTGCCACCTTTTGGGGGGAGGGGTTAGGGGAGGGAGAGGCGAGAGGAGAGGGGAGGGGAGGTGGGCCTCTGGCGCTCTCACTGACCGAACGAAACGCAACAATGCAAGCACCGTTACTTCACGTCGGTGTTCTGTGAGAGGGTGGTACTACCCCGGCCGAGCCGACCCACATATATATATAAAGAAATACGTCAGCAACGACAATTAAATATCAGGATTGATAATTAACAAACGCTTATACTTGTATTAGTTGTTTTGTTAAAATTCTTAAAGATTAACATTAAGACTGTGATAATTATTATAATATCTCCATAAGTATGTTATTTTATAACCATTATACTTAATATTAGCATTATTCGTTTTAGTAAACGAAATTGTTAATAATGATTATACCTTATTCGTATAAACAAATTATATTTAAAAAAATGTGATCGATTGGATTTATCTTGTAGAGACCTGATAATCACTTATCCAAACCAGATCTTATATGAAAATCAGTGGGTAAAAGGAAACCAGTTTGATATCTACCATGGTTTGGTGCTCTGTTTGGCAGAGTGTTGGTCAGAGGCTGCTTCAATGAGTCTCAACTGGAATGAATTACAAAATGATCGAACTCAATAGAAATCTCTATTTAAAGAGTGCAGAGGACCTGAAGAAAAACATAATTATCGTCATATTATTACAAAAGATAAAGTGATAGTCTAACTTCATGTGGTAAAGGGGTATACTTGTATTAGTTGTTTTGTTAAAATTCTTAAACATTAAATGGTAAATAAAAACGAGAAGATGGTTAGAAAAAAGTCCAATGTTAGCTTAACCTGGTAACAATTATGTTAAATTAATTTAAAAAAATCAAAGTTTGAATCTGCTATAGGTTTTTACTACAACAAGGCGCGGCGCCGTTGAAGTTACCACAACTTAATTTAAAATGTCAAGATTGTAAAGTGCAATATCTAAAAACGCTAATTAAAAATGTATCCGGTGGCAGTTTTGACGTTCATAAGTGCTTTCTTAGGACCTAAATTGAATAAAGTGTTTTTGATTTGATTTGATCATGGGGTGAGAACGAGAAAAAGTCGCCTATCCTTGGCACACCCTAATATAGATTCCCAAATTGGGGGTCCACGGGAGATTCGACGGGGGTCTAGGTTGGCGTGACCGAAAAATGGGGGTTCACAGTTCGTAAGCGGGGGTTCCACGAAAATTTATCTGCTTTCGATAGTGAAGAACTAAAAAGTTGGCTTGACTTCACCTATCAATGTAAGCAGATAATATTTTAAGAAGCTCAGCGACTGTTATTTACAGAAACTTGCATATTCCATATACATTATACAGTACTCGATTAACGGTGGTAGAGCTACGCTGAAGCTATTACTGGTTTCAGCTTGAATGGGTCGGCTCGTCCGGAGTACTACCACCCTCTCACAGAAAACCGACGTGAAGTAACAGTGCCTGCATTGTTGCATTGAGACTCCCCTGGCGTCGCAAGTGTCTATGGACAGTGTTGATCACTTAACATCATGTGACCCACCTGTACGTTTGCCTCCTATGACATTAAAAAAAACGCAAATGTTAATACTTAGATCTAATCTTCCAAGCCTGCCTCCTCGGTAGTGACAGATGCAGTCGTGGAGGCGGTGATTTCTGATCAAGAGCCCGTCCTGGGCGGAGATTGGCCTCGACTCTCAGCTCCTGTAACCGCAGATGCGACGTGGACCACTGTGTCCCACAAGAAAAAGGGGAAAAAAGCAAAGAAAGCTTCTGAAAAGAATGTCCCAGGGTCAAAGGTAAAGCCACCAGCGAAGCCAAACGCCAAGCCAGCGGCGAAGCCCAAGACCAGGCCCAAGCTCCCCTCAGCCCCACGCTCTGCTGCCGTGGTTTTCACCTTGCAGCCGAGTGCGGAGGCGCAAGGGGTAACGTACAAGGATGCGCTCCTAAAAGCCATATCGAAAATCGACCTTCCCAGCCTTGGAATCGAGGGACAGTCAATCCGGACGACAGCGACAGGGGCCAGAGCCTTGCTGGTACCACAAGGGTCGGAAAAGGCCGATCGGCTGGCGGAAAAACTGCAGGAAGTGTTAGGCGACATTGCAACTATCGCTAGGCCCGTTAAAAGGGCAAACGTCCGGATTGTTGGGCTTGACGACTCCGTCACCAAGGACGACGTTGTCACGGCGGTTGCTTCAAAAGCAAAATGCAATCCGGCCTTCATAAGAGCTAGCGTTATACGCAGAGGAGGTAGGGGCATGGACAGCATTCACGTGTCCCTCCCGGTAGATGCAACCAGGACGCTGATGGAGGAAGGCGGGCGGCTCTTGGTGGGCTGGAGTGTGGCCCGGGTCCGCCTATTGGTGGCCAAGCCCATGCGCTGCTTTAAGTGCATGGGCGTGGGCCACACTCGCCCACTGTGTCCGTCAATGGCTGACCGAAATTACTATGATAAGTAACGAATTAAATTAATTATGATTTAATAGATGTTTTGGTTATGTTTAATTATTATCTAATCGGATGGTACAGAAACGTGACGTCATATTGCCGTAACGGACTTCCGTTGCATTGTCGTCCAGTTACCTCCTGGTCGCCCCTAAAGAAGTTTCACTTCAAAAACTTAAATCTAAAATGCACACGAGTTGAAATTATCTATTTACGCACACACATATATAAATAAAATAATAAATGGCTGCAGTTGTGTCACATCACGCACAAACCAATGCACAGTTTTCGATCATTTCTTTTATTTTTTCTTCTTAGACAGTTGGTCTTTCTACATATATAAAAGTTATCGCGATAGCTTCATTTAACATAAAGTTATTAACGCATTCTACGATGTATGGTCTCTTGCCGTGGAGAATTGGGGTTTCTATATTCTGTAATAAACACTACTATTAATAAATAACGCAGACGAAGTGGCGTGTTTCAGTTAGTTCCAAATAAATCTATAGAAACTCCTTACATTTTTCGAATATTAGATCGAATAATTAAATTTAATTCATATGTTGATGTCCCAGTGTACCAACTTCAGGAAAATTAACTTCAGGTACGGGTAAGCTAGTTTTACGAATATTATCAAAAGAGTTTGAGATTACGGCGGCAGGTTAGCAGCTTTGACAGGCTCGCGATAGTCCGAGTTAGTAAGGCAGCTACGCTACAAGTGAACTTTTGCTGTGAAAACCGGCTAAGTTGTAAACGTGGTAAGAACTCGTTATTCCAAATCGGCCACTAAAACTCGCGAAGCGAAAATTCTATCCAAGTTCAATTTACTTTTATTGTTCTTACTCTTCGTATTCCACAAAGCAAAAGTTTTTTTTCCCTTACCTTTTAGACACCGTCTAAACGCACTTTTATACTGATTCAAACAAACGCGACGCAAAAAATTTCACTTTTGATTTTCCTCGTTTATCTATATCAAAAGAAATGGTAGATTCTCCTTTCCAACGACGTACAAAAATGAATATTTATATTCAATTTCCTTCATTATACTCGTTTGTGGGTGTAATAGAAGTATAGCAATTTAGTCAAAAATAACAGTATATCAAATGACAGTGAAGAACTAGCTTTCGCTCGCGGTTTCGCCGGTTTCGGATTCGATATATCCCTCGGACCAGTACTATTTCTGAAGTATAAATACTAGGTCCTTTTTTGTATATCCAATAATATGTATGCAGAATTTCATGACATTCGGTTGAGTAGTTAAGACATGAAAGCGTAACAAACACATAAACCAACAAACTAGCCGTCCGCCTTTGTAATATTAGTAGGAAAACAAACTTCCACTTTCCGTAGAACCATTTCACATATGCTTCACTACAAATTTAATTTCAGATTTCATCATTTTTCTGTTTTTATGCTTTATCGACATAATGTTAGGGGCGCTACCACGAGAACCTGGCAGTTAGAAAATGTTGACGATTCCGATTTTAATAATATTTGACTATTTTATACCTACGCATACCCTCGCCCCAGATACAATTTTTTTTTTGCATGATAAACTAGAAGGTTTTAAACATTCGACTAACCGGCACGTATGCGCTACTTTGAATCCCATTACCTAAATTAAAAAGTTACAATAAAATAAATTAAGCAGTTGAATCTATATCTCATTTGTTGAGCTTTTATTTGCCACCTTATCATACCTTACTTATTTAACCGATCATAATGAAATTCGTATATCAGGTATACAAAAAAGGAAATATGTTTATCCAGAAAAAATATTGTTCCTGACGGATCAAATCAAATCAAAAATACTTTATTCAGTTTAGGCCTTAATAAGGCGCTTATGAACGTCAAAACTACCACCGGTTCGGAAAACAAATATATATATATATATATATGTTAAAAAGATTGGTCGTCCCATGTTTCTGACTTAGCAAAACCAGTAATAGTTTCTTAGGTAATAGTGTTAGGTTTTACAATAGAGTCCCAAAACATATTACCGATTTGCCGGACTGTAAATTTAAGCGCCACGTCAAGCGGGTTTTATTGTCGAAAGGCTACTATAGAGTGGATCAATATGTGAACGATGGTGACGTCTGGAATTGACTCCTCTCTGTGCATCCACTAAAAACGGTATTGTAACGTATAATGTATTTGAAATATATATAGGGACTTTATTGTAAAACCTAACACTATTATTACCTAAGAAACTATTACTGGTTTTGCTAAGTATGAAACATGGGACGACCAGTTTATCACAGTTTCTAGTATTTAGATCATGCCGGTCCTTTACAAAATGCAGGTTTTCTATATTTTTACGGACATACACTAAATTATTAAGGATGTATTGGGAGGGTAGAGTTAAGATACCGAATTCCTGGAACTTCGTTTTTAATGATTCGCGAGGTCCCATATTATATATTAAATAGATCAAAAATAGGCAAAACCTAGTAAAAAAAAGTGTGTATGTACTTATGTACACGCGTTAGAAGTTATACTTCTTTAACGTAACAAGATAAAAATCTTTTCAAAAATTTTATCTTTTGTAGAAAAAACGACACTAACAATAGAAAAAAGATTTTTAATACATTGAAAGATTTAACACAAAGAAATACAAACAACAAATACAAAGAAACAGAATGTTGACTATAACTAACTTCAGGGTGTCGGTTTTTCGTGACGGTGTGCGGGCGCATCGTAAAAATTTACTCTAATCATTTTTCCCTAACGCTCCAAAAGAAGTATAATTCAAAAATATAAACTAAAATTAAATTATTCATTATTTACATTATCTATTTTACCATTTGGTAATTTGTTTTCTTCTTTGCAAAGTTTATTCAATACAAGTATGTAAATCATTAACACAAAGGCAACATTCCTTCAAGGTCTTAATTATACTTCGTTTTTCAATTAATATATGACAGTATTTAAGCAATAATTCCCTCATTGATCGACAACCTATCGATTAAATTCATCCATTCATTAAATAATTAATTGTTTTATTGCGTGTTAACTTAATAACAGTTCACGTTGGTTTTCGACGATATTTCGTGTGTGGCGGCTATTGTTATCAAATGATCAATTAAAACTTTACCTATTATTGTGTTTCTATGGCTAATTGACCAATTATCTAACTAAAAATTATTTTCAGTAATCAAATAATTCGTTAATTAATATGTAATAGGCTAATTCGATTTAGTTTAGTTTTTTAAATTTTTCTTATTTCATCGTTACGATGAGAACTTAGGTATTAAGCGGAGACATATCGGGAGTTATTAGGTCTATAACACTTTAATGTTATTATTTAGATGTCATCCATATAATATTATACGTAAAAAATATTGATATGTGTGTACTTATGTACATGCTTTATAAGTTATACTTCTTTGGTGTAACAAGATAAAAATCTTTTCAAAAATTTTATTTTTCGCCTTATTCTACGTTTGTAGAAAAAACGACACTAATAATAGAAAAAAGGTATTTAATACAAAGAAATGCAAACAACAAATACAAAGAAACAAAGTGTTAACTATAGCTAACTTCAGGGTGTGCGCGCGCATCATAATAACTTCAAGGTGTCGGTTTTTCGTGACGGTGTGCGCGCGCATCGTAAAAATTTACTCTCATCATTTTACCCTAACGCGCCCAAAGAAGTATAATGTCAATATACATACAATATATATCATTTTATACATATATACAGTCGATAAACTACAATCGTTATGATGGTCATCATGAAAATTGACAAATCCCAAACGGTTTAATGGTTATTTTTATTATACAAGTTATTTTTACTATATAATGGTTATTATACAAGATAAGTTATTTTTATATAAAATTAATTATTACTGTTTAACCTCCATAGAATCACGTAATGATTTATGACTTAGATAGTCTTCTATTACTAAAAGGCTTGCTAAATTGGTTCCTGAATTTCAGAGATAACCTCGAATAAGCAACAAAGACTTCGATTCTATTTATATAAATTGCACATTACACTTTAACTATATGTAATTTAGATCATTATCATAGTCAACCGTTACCTTACATTTCAGTATTTTACATAAACGTCTTCCAAAGTACACACTTGTGCTCGATCTTCAGATTTGCACGCTGAAGCACTTTTAGACGTTTCACTGAGATCATTGTCTCCTGTATTAAAAATATATTTACTAGAACTCCGTCTATAATTGATAATCCACTACAATAATTACCAGGTCTATGAAAATTAATTATAATTACTAGGATACAAATCTCACTTGCCAAACCTCAGAGCTTACTGACTTTGAAGTTTTCTAGTTTATTATTTTGTTTTTTGATTATTATTATTTTATTTCAAACATAGCTATAACTGTCGCTCGCTTAGAGACCTTTAACTAGTCAGTGTTTAGGTTTCAGCACCGAAGATCAAACTATACATACAAAATAAAATAAACGCAACATTCAATGTAAGCCTTTAATATATTAACATTCCATGAATCCTTGGAGAACGTTTAAATCATTATATTCTTAATTAATTATCATGAACTATAAGCATACTGTAGCTTCAGTTGAACACATGACACACACTATGAAGTACTGAAAGATACAGAAAGTTACATTTGCACAATAGTGATTTACGATGAAACCTGTACGTTACATAAATTAAATATATATTTTAACACGTTGATAGCGGCACTATTTTTTTATTTTTTTCCATTCCTGCGGTACGGGATGTTTAAGACCTCGTACGACAATTATCATAATGGCGGTACGGGGCTTATAAAGTAGGTACACACCTGTATTCTGTTTTGAATAGGGATCATATATATCTTACAATAAATCAAATGTATGTTACAGCCTCCGCATGAAAGAGAAGTCTATGTTTTTCTTAACCGCACCGCAAAGAAAACACATACGAGGCGTATTAGACCTCGTACCGCATTGAACGTGTTGAGATATTCCATTGATAATGCAATAAACCAGATAATTTAACATTATCACAAATTACGTAAATGTATTCAAACAAAATTAAGTAAATCTTTGTATCAAGTGAATCGATATTAAACGCATTGTTAATATCAAAAATATGTTTATTACAATTGGCAACATAATTGCAAAATACGTACATTATTTGAATCACAACTTTCCAGATAAATCTATATAAATACACAGTTCATATCAACCAATTGAGTTCGGTAAACAGAACTGAGAGTCAATTATTCTGCGATCTTCAAAACAAACGAGCCTTTGTAATAAGTAATAACAAATAAATGGTTAAGTCGAAACGAGACACGAGGAAATTGAGGACGGAGCAATTTGTATCCTCTTGTCATACTTTTTAATTTCATCCCGGGAAAAACAAATTAGTTTCGCTTGAACACTTTGCATATTTACAAATCTTGAGCGTTGAAAGCAGGGTCTGCGGTCGCTTTGTTGTGCTTTTAATAATTCCTAAAACTTTTGTTTCGAACAATGAAAAATTTTGTTTGAGCATCCGGTGAGTAGCTATAAACAGCGTTTATGTTTTAAATGATTTATATTCAATTCTGTTTCTTTCATTAAATAATTTATTCATCAGTACAAATGAATCAAAATATGTACATTTTAAAAACAAAACGATATTTTAATCTTATTATTACCACACAACGCAAATAGACTACTATATAATGTAACATACATATACAAACCTAGTTCCGATAATAGACATATGGGTCCAGGAGTACATTGCTTTTTGTAAATAGTGACTCTAATATTCACTAGCTAACAACACACATGACATTGCATTTGATACCTACACACAACACATCCATACAATAAATATACCTTTAAGTTCTGTTACAGACCTTTTTTAAGTCGTTAAGCATAGCAAGAAACTGTTAGATAAACTACAGATCTATACGTATATCTACATATTTTTTATAGTCGGTTATTATTTTATTATTATTTTTTTTTTAATATTATTTTAATTGTATGTTAGACAGTAGCCCGACCTGTGGCTTCAGTCACTTCGGCACCCTTGGACTGGCATATATAACGGACTGAATACCTTCCGTGGTATACAAGAAGTCAGGCAGAAACCTAATACTAGAAAACTTCTTGATACACTTTATTCTTATTATAATGAAATACACATCTTTCTTGATTTCTTGAGATTCTATCACAAAATTTCACTCCTGAAGGAACACACAAAGCATTATCCTAAAGTCTATAAGATATTTATTTATTTTGTAGGTAGTAGAGCCACGCAGAAGCTATTACTGGTTTCAGCACGAATGGGTCGGCTCGCCAGGGGTAGTATCACCCGCTCATAGAAAACCAACGTGAAGTAACAGTCCTTGCATTGTTGCGTTTCGTTCGGTCAGTGAGAGCGCCGGAGACCCACCTCCCCTCTCCTTTCTCCATCCCCGTCCCACCCATTCCCTCTCCCCCGAACACAGCCTCGCAACGCACTTGCAACTCCCCTGGTATTGTTAGTGTCTATGGACAGTGGTGATCACTTAACATCAGGTGACCCACATGTTCGTTTCTATGGTAATAAAAAAAAAACGCATTTTCGACATTATCGTGTTGTTAGTGTCTATGGACGGTGGTGATCAGTTGACACAAAGTGAACAATGGGTTCGTTTGTCAGCTATGACATTTAAAAAAAATGTTATTGTCTGAAAGTCACTACTCTCAGAATAATGAGGACATTCTTAACAGACAAATACAATAGGTTTTGTGTTCTGATACATTACACATGTCATCGTGCTATGTACTGCGGTACTATTACTAGCGATGACTAACATCTTTAGGTTTCTCCAATTAAATAATTTAATTCTATGAAAATGAGGAAAGTGGTTCCTTTGTTTAAATCAGTGTGTAGGAATAATCCTGGAAATCACAATTTATGTATTACAGCGGTTAAGTACAATTTTAGAGAAAAATTCTTAAGCAATAAGCAGAGTATTTCAAAGCGCTTGAGATTCTGGATGGTCGACAGTTTGGTTTCATGAAATTAAAATCGACTACTGACGCTAATGCAACAGTTTTAAGTCGTATTGCATGCCTGAGAAGAGTTGCAGAATGCAATTAATGTGTTTTGTGATTTGACCAAGACGTTGGACTGTGTTGACCATAGTATTTTTATTCCGAAATTAAAATACCAGAATTAGAACAATACGTTACATGAGATGACACAAGAGTACTATTTGTTCGTAGTATATTAATTATTGCATAAGAAAATCTTGAAAACCGAGGAAAGTTGCTACAAAACAGTAAAACAAAATTCTCTATACCAACAATCTCACCCGACTATATTTCTGAAAATTAAAACCATAAGTACAATATTACTTGTATAAAAAAAAAAAAATTGTGTAACAAAAATATACCCTACAAATCATCGTCAGCCTGTAAGAGACCCACTACAAGGTCATAGGCCTCTTCCCAAAAGAAGGTATGGGCTTTTTTTTTCGAACTGACTACGCTATTGACCAAGCAAGGTCTTAATAGCTTCACCGGACTACTAAGGCGAGCGCTTAAGGCACTCAGCCGATTTTATTTTGACAACTAGCTCAAGGGTGCGCGGCACACCTCGGCTTTGGTTGTTGCCTGATACATGCAATTCGCGACCTATGTAAGCTATTCTAAGCTAAGCTAACTATTCATACATATATGAGTTGTTGAAACATATATGTGTACCAAGCATACATAACTCAACAACTCTTATATATATTTCGTATCTGATAATATTCTAAACTATTTCAGTTTGATAAGGGAAAAAAGATAAAACCCTTCCACTTGCATGTGTAAGCGTGTATGCGTGCACGTGTGTGGAGGTGATATG
>MU159430.1:108627-120427 GCA_015888305.1 Antheraea pernyi | reverse complement strand
ATCGGAAGAAACTTGTACTATTATTACCTTCTTGATAATGGCGGTAAAAAACAATAAAACTAAAAAATTTGTATTATTTTTTTATCTTTTTTTTAAATATCATAGGATGCAAACGAACAGATGGGTCACCTGATGTTAAGTGATCACCACCGTCCATATACACTTGCAACACCAGGGGAGTCGCAAGTGCGTTACCAGTTTGTGTTGGAGGGTAGAGAGGAAGGGAAGGGGAAAGTGGAAGGGGAGGGGAGATGAGTCTCCGGCGCTCTCACTGACCGAACGAAACGCATCAATGCAAGTACTGTTACTTCACGTCAGTTTTCTGTGAGAGGGTGGTACTACACCGGGCGAGCCGACCCATTCATGCTAAAACCAGTAATAGCTTCAGCGTGGCTCTACCACCTAAAAAAATTAAATGTTATTGTAACTATTAAAAAAAACTATTAGTGTTTATTAATATTATCTATAAAATATGTATTTGTATTATGTTGACCATACGTTACTTGTATTTGAGCAAATTACGAACGAAAGTTTGACGCAATCGATCATCATTATCTCAATCGGATTCGTTCACTGGATATTTTGCTGGGATGATTTATAAGTTCCCAGTTTGACAGCCGCTGCCAATAACATAACGTATTGTAAATTGAGACTTTTGTTACCACCATGGCTTCCGAAATATATAAATGTTAAATGGTATTTAAGTATAATATAGTTTTGTTAACAATTAAGTATATTAATATAACTGGAGTTCTGTACATACATTGTTTTTTTTTAAATTTATGAGACACATTATAGAGAAAATTGATGACGAATACGACTTCAAACTCTTTTTGGGTTTTCTTTTTATAAATCTGGTTTAACAGATTATTAGAATCTTGTCTTCAGGATCACATTCAGTGTAGGTCATTCCTCAATTGATAGACTGCAAGAATTTAATTTTAAAATTTGGTGTTTTATATTTTAAAGATATTATTTTTCGATAAAATATATTACAATAGTACACAATTTAAGACTGAACTTTAATATTGAATAATTTTCATATATTAGATATAGACCTTTTTTGGAGATCGGTCATTTTCCTGCAAGAATATGTATTGATTTCTACATTACGTTAATTCGTTAGAATGCAATAAAATTCGAAATAAAAATAAATTTCAGTGGTATTTAAATGGAAAATCAAAAATCATAAAAAGGCATCACTTAGTGAATATTAAAAGCTCAAACTTTACTAGCATTTTTTTCATGATCATGAAATTTTAGTGGTAACTAATGAAAAAAAAACCCTTCTTTGGCCTCCGCCTAAAGCACTTTTAATTCTCCAGATCAAATTAAAGTTCTAGGCTCTAAGTTAAATTTAAGCAATTTATTACAGTTGTAGGAATTGACAATCGGGAACTATTCAAAAATATATATTAAGGTATAGAGGCAAAAGAGGCTTTAATTTAAATGATAGCAGTGAAGTTCATAAACGTTTTCTAAAAAAAGTTTTCCATGCTTCAAAGGAATACTTTATGTCACCAGATGTTATATGACGATATAGTATAAGATAGCAGGAGGACTAACTCTCTATTATAGCTGTCGGGACATCTTATAGGCAACAGACTTTAAAATTGAGAGTAGAGATTTTTTATTATATCATAGGAGGCAAACGAACCTGCGGGTCACCTGATGTAAAGTTATCACCGCCGTCCATAGACATTAGTAACACTAGGGGAGTCGCAAATGCGTTGCCAGACTGCCAGGGAGAAGAGAGGGAAGGGGAAATTGGCCTCCGGCGCTCTTACTGACCGTACGAAACGCAACAATGCAAGCATTGTTACTTCATGTCAGTGCTGTATCTGAACACAGTAACCACAGAGCCATCATCGCTACAGAATCTATAGTTATTAATATTATAAAACCAAAGAGTTTCTTTGCTTGAACACGCGAATCTTAGGAATTAAAAGTCTGACTTAAAAAAATATGTTCGTGATAGATAGATAGCTCATTTATCGAGAAAGGCTATATATCTTCACGCTAAGAACAAAAGTAGCGGAGCACCAATGAAATATAATGAAATGAAATATAATGAATATAACAAAATCGTTTTTTTTTCTTTTTAGACCTTCGCTGCGAGTTAGCGTTAGTCCACAGTAACTTTTCCACGCGTACGAAGTCGCGGGCAATAACTAGTATATTATAATGGAAAGACATTCAACTTCTACTACGTTTAAACCGTACTATATCTAAAAACGCTTCTGATACAGAACCCAGTAACCGCAAAGTAAATATAATACTTTTTATTAAAATATCATTATGAAATTAAAGGTTAATGCGATAAAGATAATAAATTTAAAAACATGCATACCTATATAGTAACCGTAAATGAGTACCCACAAACTAAAAAGTAAAAATAATATTTTTTATTAAAATATCATTATGAAATTAAAGGTTAATGCGATAAAGATAATAAATTTAAAAACATGCATACCTATATAGTAACCGTAAATGAACAGTAATGCGAACAATAACTAAATCTGGCTATTAATTACGAGTAGGTAGATGACACAATAGGCGGTATAGTACCCTTAATGGATGACAAACGCGACCAATCTATTGATGATTTGCGACCGTACTAATGGTTCCTAGAATGCGATAGTTACGACTCTGTTCAAGGTATATCATAAGACACACTGCTACGTATACAACGAAGAATATAAAGATATATAATAAGCTAAAATGAATGTCTGATAATTTCTCAATAAAGTTATCTTCTCAACATTTTTATATGTAAAGAATTCCGGTGTTGGTTTTAAATGTACCTAAATGTCAAGTTATTTAAGAATAAATAATATAGATATAAGTAATCTTAGTGAGTATTCGTTGTAGTATAAAGATCAACAATATTAAGGAATGGAAGAATGTATTATCAAAAATAAATATCAACTTGGATTCTATCATGATAATTCATTCATCGAATTCAATTCATATTCGAACTTCGTATCTGTGAATACAGGTCAGGGAATTGTATTTGTAATTGTATTATTGCTTTTATTTATGTCTTCAATTATAAATCTGCTTTTATCGTTTTATATATAACTAGTGGGACAATATAGAAATATATTGAGGTATAGAATATGTATGTATGTATGTTTATTTGTGATTGCCTATAGACTTATTTGTTAAATCATATTACTATCAATCTTTAGCTTGTAAGTTTGAATATGTATAGCAACCAAACTAGGCAGAGCCTGTATCTTGGTAGCCAGAAAACGATTATACAGCGTATTTTACAAGAAGCACATTAGCGGGCCATACATATACATATTCAAACTTACAAGCTAAAGATTGATAGTTTTTTCATAAACAAAAACAACACTTTGTTTGCCCAGTGGTCGACATTCGCCCATAGTTCATTGATTTTTTAAAGTTTGAACTTCATTAGGCTTCTTTTGTCAAAGGATATACGTCTTTTTCTTTTGCATGTGTGTATATGTTGTATAAAATTCAAGCAGTAGCATGTATATTTTAATTAATTTAACATACTTCTAATGCATTTTATATAAAAAAAGAGCTTTTTGCACTTCTCCTCCATATAAACTTTAACTATGCCAAATTTCACGTTCATCTGTTCGCGCAATTCCGTTAAAAAGGGTTACAATGTTTAGGCTTCGCGTATTAATATGACGATGATTCTTCTGTCCGTGTGTATGTGACTCAACTCCTAAACGGCTGGACTGGATGAAATTTTTTGTGAATGTTCAGGTGGATTCAAGAATGGTTTGGTATTCACATTTGGACGCGATAGGTGGCGCTGCGGTTGAATTTTAAGATTTTTTTTATTATCAAAGCAGGACAACGCCTACCTTGTCCGCTAGTTATTACATAAATTAAAAGATAGAGGTCAGCCGTTCTTCGCGTAACACGCAAAAACTACTGGATTGGTTCATATCGATTTTTTTAGGTCACTTCCTAGACACTTTTCTTCTTTGTCTGAAAAAAATATCTCTTTATTTAATACTAGCGGGCACGGCGGACTTTGTGCCACCCCGATAATAAAAAAACCTAACCTTGAACCTTGAAGTTAGACATATGCTGTCGCTGACTTTTTTATAGGCATTATCAAGCATTACAACTTTTCTCTAAAGCTCAGTCATATATCTCTCATCGTTAAGGCAGCGTTCGTAAGAAACATTTTCGTTCGATCGTTTTTTCTCCGACTTACTTTACAAATCCGACTACCATAAAAAAATATTTTAATTTTTCGGGTTAATAGATCCTATGACACTGACAAATAACGTGGCTTTCTATTGGCATAAGAATTTTCAAAATCGGTTTCGTATATCCAGATGTGACGCCTTCACATTATTATTGGGGTGTAAGGGGTGTCGAATAATATTATAAGACTTGAGACACCCAAGCCAACCTCACCTGCACGTGGTACACCCTGCTGAATAACGAACGAGGCAATGGCGAAAGTGGAGTGGTAGGGTTTTACAGCCTGACTGAGTCGCAACCACCATGTATATGACGAAAAAGCCCGTCATAGTGATTCGCTTCTGCGGTTCGCGTTTCGGGATCAGCCTGTGCAACCTGTGACAGCGGCGACCGGCGATGGATAGTGTGTCACTCGGTTGTCGCCATTGTTTTTGGATTGTACTGTGCTTACCTTCAGGCATAATGTAGTCATTTTGCCGTGCTACAATAATTAAAAAAACAAATTCACAAACTTTACCTCTTTACAATATTAGTATAGATAGATAAAGTTATTTAAGTTTCAAGAAACAACGACTTTTGTGACAAAGTGCAAAAGTATTAACAAATTTCGTAAGCAGAATTTTTTGTATGTACTTTCTTATGTAAATAAAATATATTGTTGAAGTATAAACAAGGTAAACGAAGTCGCAGGTATATTTTACGAATTCTCTAGTGTTAACTTGTAATATAAAAATAACAATAGGTTATTGCCTAGTGCCGTCTAGTATTTTAAAATTCAACAATAAAATGGATAGGAAAAAAACTCAGATGTACCGTACCAACTTTCAAACAATTACAAAGTTTCAAGGGTTTACAACGAAAACCTGATAGATGCAATAAAGACGGTTTAAAGATATCGAATCTTGAAAGTTGGATCAATTAAACCACTTTAGTACATTTATCTGTTTTTGTTATGAAACTTCTTCGAATTTTCGAATCGTTTTAACGTAGTGGTTACTCAGTTTCACCTGTATATAGAACTGAAAAAAATAAGTACCTTCATATGTTTAACACATTTCTTAAGAACATATTATGTAGCAGGTTTTTGTAGTAAGCCCTCGATTTATAAACCTCATATGTATCACATCATACCAGCCTGTAAGAAGCCTACTACAGGGTCATACGTTACAAACACCACGCCACCCCTTGACGTATTGGCAATTTCAAACTCCAAGAAATTCACAGTTTTATATTATTCCACTTATGGTAAATACTACAAGAACAAATCTCTGATTCAGGATTCCTCAAGATGTTTTTCTTCACCGGCAGTCAATTTTTTTTTCATAGGAGGCAAACGAACAGGCGGGTCACCTGATGTTATGTGAATACCGCCATCTATAGACACTAGCAACACTCCGGAAGTCGCAAGTGCGTTGCCAGCCTGCGTTATGGGGGCGAAGAAAGGAAGGGGGAAGGGGAGGGGAGGTGGTTCTCCAGCGCTCTCACTGACCGAACGAAACGCAATTGAAATGGAAGCACTATTACTTCACGTTGGTGTTCTGTGAGAAGGTGGTACTACCCCGGGCGAGCCGACCCATTCATGCGGAACCAGTAATAGCTTCGGCGGGGCTTTACCACCAGGGGCGTACCTACCGCCGTATCAGCCGTATCAATGATACGGGGCCCCCGGGCTACAGGGGCCCCTGTAAGTGAAATAACAATAGTCAAAAAAGCAATCTCTTTTATTCCGAGTTAAGCGTGCACCCAAAAGTTGGCAACATCCTACATCGGTTATCGTGGGAAGTTTTAGACTTAAAGGATTTGTATCCAGTGGCCTTAATAAATTAAAAAAAAGGTTATTGTGGGATTCCCCTGTTTGAGTCATTCGCTTAAACGGAGATATCCCGCAGTACAATGACAAACCACGGAGAGCAATATTTACGCGTTTTATTTTATTCCAGTTCAAACGTTATTACATTGTAATATAAATAATTATATACAATACAATCTTGTTCTTCTGATTATTTATTGGTTAATTAGTTCGATTTTTGAAATAATGAGTGAAAGGAAAAGAGATTATCCCAGTGGAGCTATGAAAAGAAAAAGTAAACAGAAAAGGGAGGTTATAAAATAATAATTTGAAATGAGAAATCTGTATCCTTCATTTGGGCCCCCAACTAATTTTTGATACAGGGCCCCTACAAGGCACAGTCTACCACCTACTATGTTACTAATCTAAATAAGTGTACGTGAATTCCAAAAAACTCCTTAGTTCGTTCCAATATATGCTATCAAAATCTATATCAAATGGAAGCAAGAATACTCCATTCAATTTAGACCCTGAGAAAACGCTTATAAGCATTAAAATGCTATACATAGATATATAATAATATCGTGGGAGCTATAACAATAATAATGTCTAATCTCGACGTCAATTTTTAACAATTCATCTTGAGTGGGTACGGCGGCGGAGTGCTCAGATTCCAAGTCATTTTTCAGCCGTTACGACGTAATCGTTTATGAACTCGTAGCATTTTATTCGAAAAGTAGGGAAATTTTTATACTCAACGTTTCATAAGCTTATCCAGATCGGAGCGGTCGAGCGTCCTGTTCATACAAGTTTTCTTACCTTCGGATATATTCTATAAGGACATAATTGTAATATTCTGGTCCTATTACTTTTTAGCAACATTAAAAGTAACATTTTAATATTTATGATTCACGTCAAGGATATTATTCAGTACACTTTTTTGGTGACAAAATAGTTTACATTAATTAAAAGAAAGCAATGAGAATTAGATTTAATTAAGAACGTCGTAATTCAGACTTATACTTTGTTTTTAGCGACGGTACACTGTCATTAAGATTTTTGTATATGATTGAGACTTCCCTGTAATATAAAGTAACCTGTGACCGGGACAAATTAGTAAATAATATTTGACTTCTTTCAAAATACACTACTAATGAATGTCATAATGAAATACTTGGTTTCGATGACACCTGATTGTAGAGATATATTCTCACTTTCGTTCTCACTTTGTTTAGATGATATAATAAATAAAACGGAATCATTGTAATATGTCACAAAAAATGTAATTATATCATGAATTAAAAAGAGTTAGTAACAATTTTAAACAAATATACTCGACTAGTTTCTACTTTAAAAATCGTTGTTAAGTTAGGATACAATAGATTTGCTCTTAAAAAGGTTACTTGAATAAGAACATAAAGAACAATAGTTACGCTACGCTACGATAGTAATAATCGATTATAATCGGTTGTAAAGTTGTTATAAAGAACTCAACCTTAAGACAATATGGCGGTGACGATACAGCGACGCAACGACGCAACTTTTTACGATCGTTAAAATAAAATATTGATGCTGATAATATGATGTACTCATGTAATAGTTATTATGGTAGACTATCAATGACGTAGTATTTTTTTGCATTATGTAGCTGGTTGTTTCATGTTGTGCGTAGACTGTGATATCACACCGATTTATATAAAAAATACGTCAAAATCTATATATTTCTCTCAATTATAACATGATATTATATCTGTATCTGACACTGAGTGTAGTAGAATCAATGAAGAATACCGTTCGTTGGGAGGCGAGCATACAGCAACAGTCTTGATGCAGCTTCTTTTTAATAGAAGGCATACGAACAGTTGGGACACGTGGTGTTAAGTGATCACTCCGGCGCTCTCACTGACCGAACGAAGCGCAACAATGCATTCAATATTACTTCACGTCGGTTTTGTGTGAAAGGGTGGTACTACCTCGGGCGAGCCGACTCATTCATGCTCAAACCAGTAATAGCTTCAGCGTGGCTCTAACACTTGTGTCAATAGTGATCACAAATGGGTCGGATACAAATCCATACTACCCCACTTGATACTGGATAAACACAAATGAGCCCAAAACGGGACATGTGGAAGCCACTATAGCGAACGAGACAATTGTCGTGTCTTACCATTACTACCTGCTAACATGTATTTTCGTACTACTAAATATAAAAGTAAGCTATGAACATGATATAGAAAAGAAATCATAACTAAAGGACATATTAAAAAAGCAGTTACAGCGAGGAATGTTTATCCAAAACTTTAGGTGTTTCATAATATGTTATTGACCGGAAACATCTATTATCGTCTACTTTAGGAAAATTATCCGACATGAAATACATATAAGAGTTGTCGAGGTATATATGCTTGGTACACATATATGTTTCATTAACTCATATAAGCATGAATATGTAGCTTAGGTTAGCTCCGTGCGGCGGAGAGGGTCCGGGAGGAGGACCCTCAAAGTGGCCGTCTACGTCAACGGAGGACAGGCAGGAGGAGGCGACAGTTATACCGCCGCCTCCTCCCACCGTAACCGGACCTAGGGAGGGTGGGTCGGGGAGCCCATCTTCACATTGCACAGGTGAGGATGGGTCGGGGGGCGGTGTGTACCCGGCTGTATCCTAACAAGACGGGGCCCGGCAGCGGTGCTTTCGCTGCTGGGCCAACCGCTGGGGCGGCACGATGAAATCTATAGAGATCTCGTGTCGCCCCAAATATAGCGGCAGACGTACACCGTGGGGTTTTAGTCCGTGCGAGTCGGACATAACCCACTCTCTCCCCCGAGGGAGTGGTGTATCCATATGGGACTTCCCCACGTAAAAAAAAAAGATAGGTCGCGAATTCATGTATCAGGCAACAGCCCAAGCCGAGGTATGCCGTGCACCCATGAGCTAGTTGCCTAAATAAAATCGGCTGAGTGCCTTAATCGCTCGCTTTAGTAATCCGATGAAGTTGTTAAGACCTTGCTAGGTCACAACAAATAACTTAAATTAATAATATATAAATAAATAAACAATAACAACAAATAACTTTTTATTATAGAAATAATGCGGATACAGAACAAAATCGCTGTCACACTCCAAGTGGTGATTGATACTATTCATAGATATAATATCGATCTGCAAAACTCGTAACTCAATAGCTACATGTAGTTTGAACTTTAGAACAAAGACAAATACAATCCGAAACCTGTTTAGACCACTTCAGTGATACACAGTGTAATGAGACATACTATATAGTTCAACTGACCGAATATTCAAAGTAAATAGCCCAACTCAATGTCATGTAGAGGTTTATCGAGCCTAATGATAAGACCCTAATGCCACAAGACATTCTATTCTAGTTTACCGTCGTGTTAGTATAAATATGTTATATGAATAATTTCCACTTATTTACATTAAAATAAATAAATACAAAGATTAATATTAGAAATACCTTTTCGCGTGTGCTTTATGAGCCCTCATAAGTATCTATATTATATAGATTCATTTTTGGAGCTTTGTTATTAATATAGTTTAATAAAGTCATAGAAACTAAGTAAGAATCGCCATACAAATATTATTTCTTTGCTGCACGAAATTTTAAATTTGTAATATAGTATCTTCTAAGATGTTCACTGCAATGATTATACTGTTTAGGGCAATTTTGATCAATATTAAATACTTGACGTAACTAAACAGTTGTTTTAAACGTAACAATAAAACGTAACAATTCAGTTGAATTGCCTAAGAATTAATACTATGCTATCAAAACAGCGTCGGATGTCAATTATTTTTTGTAATACGTAAATAATAAAAATGATTACTGTGGATTATATTTAGGAGATAGGCATCACCATCTCCATAGACTTTTTTGTAGGCATTTTCAGATGTACAATTCTGTAGTACATTTTATGTATCTCAAGAGGTTTAGTCAGCGTTAACAATGTAAATCCCCGAAATCTCGTTGATACTTCGTTAGAATACGTCACCGTTTCTCTACTTTTAATAAATGTAATACAAAATATCATGCATATTCTGAAAGGATTTCTTTAAACGATAGTGAAAACCGTATCAAAATCCGTTGTGTATTTTAAAAGAACTAGGGGAACACACAAACACGAACAAATATATATTTCCTTAGACTTTAATGCAACACTAAGGTTACACAAAACTTCTTAGAAACCGTTTTCCTTATTACTGATCATAATTTGTACTATGTTATTACCCGTTGACAATTTTCTACACAACAGTACTGTTGTGAGAATTAATAAATCAAGTGTGCCGTGAACAGTAGCTGCACCAAATTTACATATCATCGTTCACGTCACAGCTGTCAGAACATGTGACGAAATATTTAGAATCCAGCAAACACTAACATTATAGTGTATAATAATCACTACATTAATTCCATTTATAAACATTAACATACAGACTGATAAGAAATTATGTTATTTGATAACAGAAGTATATGGTACTATTAATTTGCCGCGGTTTTGAAAGCGTTTTTCTGTGTAATAATTATTTTCGACTCTTTAAATATATAAGAATAATTAACTGACTGACCAAAAGAAAAATGACGGATTTTCATACAAACTTCCAGCCCCTTTTTTATGACCTTAACAGTTGAATTTCCAACAAATCCATCCTTACTGCTCACTGACAGGGTAAAAGGAACCCACATATAAATTTTCATTGTCTTAACCCCTGTACTTTCAGATGTACATTGATATGTCCGTCAGGCGGACAATTATTCTTTTCTATGTGTAGATAATTTAATCACTCGTACGTACTTGTGCAGCAAACTCATAATTAATTACAATCATTATAATATTGATATTATAGATGAGGTTTTTTTTTATTATTATTTTAGCCTTTTTTGCCTGATGGTAATCACAGTACAATGCAAAAACAATGGCCAACACCGAGTAACACAGTATCCATCGCCGGTCGCCGCTGTCATGCCGGCCTGCGAAATGCTGGATATGCACAGGCTGATCCCGAAACGCGACCCGCAGAAGCGAATCACTATGGCGGGCTTTTTCGCCATATACATGATGGTTGCGACCCAGTCAGGCTGTAAAACCCTACCACCCCGCTTTCGCCATTGCCTCGTTCATTATTCAGCAGGGTGCACCACGTGCAGGTGAGGTTGGCTTGGATGTTTCAATTCTTCGATGTTATTCGACACCCCTTACACCCCGAGAGGTTTGCGCGCTTGGCCACAATCTTACCTGTTGGTAAGTGACGAGGAGACCGACGATGTATCGCGCTTACTTACTAGATGCCTGTTCACTCTACTCCTGAAGACTCCCAAGTTATAAGATGACGGGAAGACAGACACCGGGTTTTGGTTTGTGGCGATGAATGAATATTTTTGATACTCTTTCACGTAAAAACTTCGAATTCGAATCAGACTCTAACGTATATATTCATATTTTTTTATTGTAATTAAATATAATTCAATGATTAATGTTTTATGGAAAAATGATTTTTTTGTTATATTAGTAGATTTAATAATATTGTTTTTGTTTCCTTATAAGAAGTGCGTACGATTACTGCGAATTCATACTATCGTATAACGAAATCAGCGGTAACAAAAAAAATCTCCATTGTCGAAACATATATAAATAAAACAGTCGCCTACTGCTTTGTCTGCGTTTTTATCTTTACATATGATGACATCATACATTAAGTAGAAGTAACAATGTTTGCATTGTTGCGTTTTGTTAGGTCAGTGAGAGCGCCGGAGGCCCACCTCGTTTCCCACTTTCCCTTCCTCTTTCTCCTTT
>MU159430.1:35732-108600 GCA_015888305.1 Antheraea pernyi | reverse complement strand
CCTACCCTCTCACATACACAGGCTGGCAACGCACTTGCGACTCCCCTGGTGTTGCTAGTGTCTATGGACGGTGATGATCAATTAACATCAGGTGACCGAATTGTTCGTTTGCCTCTTTTTGACATTAAAAAAAAGATATCAATTGAATGGCAGGATTTTTCCAACTTACTTGATACTTATCGCTATATTTCGGCCAATTCAAATAATATCCTTATAAATAATATGTGTTGTATGTGATAGATAAGCTGATAAGAAAAATCATGCCATCTGATAGTCATTTCGGCATGGGCTGCATAATCTCTTACAAGTAATAAAAGAAGAATAGAAGATAATGTATGCTAAAATTATTATGAAAATATAAACGTAAACAAAGTCGCGGCCGAATACTAGTTATCTGTATATGTTTCGATTCGCATCGGGCAAAACATATCTAATTGATTTCGATATGCAACAGCACGAATTCGCAGTAATTTTTACGCAATTCTTATAAGGAAAAAACAATATTATTAAATTTAGTAAATATAACAATAAATCTTATTTCCATGAATGATTAATTATTGAATTATTTGTAATTACAAATTCATAAATAATACATAGCAACAAATTGGAATTTCATAACATCTGGACTATCTGTTGTTTAATCTTTGTCCGCGGTCACATGCCACTGACAGTCGTATAACATTGGTCACTACTCGTACGAATACGTTTGCTAACAGAACCTCGCACAAATAATTTAGTTTAAGCCACACCCACTTACAATACACTATGAATATCTAATCTCATTTTACAAATGCGATATATGCCTACATAAAATAATCAGACAATGGACAACTTCGTTCGCGAGTCTCGAAGAGGCCTAAATACATGAAGCCCCCGGCACTTATGAAGACAAACTTCTTATGGGATGCTTTGAAATTCTGTTCTGGAACCATTTATTGGTTGAAAAGTGGTGGGGGTAAACACTATGTCGGGTTGAGTGATGAAAACAGCAGTTCTCGTCATATCACCGAAGCTAAGCAACGGCGAGCGCGACAGTATTTGGATGGGTGACCGCCTGGGAACACCACGTGACGTTTCCATGTAATGCCTAATTGCCATTTCTACCGTGTTTCTTTCGATACACTGTGTTTTTTCTATACGTTTAGGTTATAGTATTTGACCACAATTTCACCTAATGTGAAGATATGGTCCAAGATAGTAAACACGCTATGTCTAGCTCGCGGTTTTGCCCGCGTTTACATAGATTTGGCATAACACTTGGGAATAGTACTTTTTCAGGATCAAAAGGTACCCTATGCCCCTTTCTATACCCAAGACAATGTGTGTGCAAGTTTGTGACAATCGGTTGAGTAGTAAGGCATGAAAGCGTAACCAACAAACAAGCTCATATTTATATCTATAATAAAGTAGCTTCTGCCCGCGACTTCGTCCGCGTGGAATAGTTATTTTGGGTTAACGTTAACACGCAGCCGAAGATCTGAAAAGGAAAAAAAAGATTTTGAAACATTTTTAATTGGTGCTCCGTTCCTATTGGTCTTAGCGTGATGATATATAGCATATAACTGCTGAAACCAGTAATAGCTTCAGCGTGGCTCTACCACCTACATATAAATATTGCTACGGTCTAAACTTTCAGCCTATATATATTCGCATTTTCATGATTATACCATATAAAATATTAAATAATAACATTTTGTCAGATGTTTCAACTTAACAGGCGTTGCAAAGTAATAATAATTATATCTTATCTCACAATAATTGGTCTGTGGATTTATTTTAAGATTTGTAAAATTCCACTTCATATCAATACGCGTGACATACGACTAGCACTGAGTTATTTTCGCTTCGCCAAATCTGAGTTATATTTTTTTTTTATCTCAAGAATATTTAAATAAATTGAAATATGATTATTTGAACATTTACATTGTAAATAAATAATCATTAATTACTAATCACAATTAGTTTTAATAAAAAGAATTCAGGAAAATATTAAATATAGCACAGTGCCATTTGTGAAGAAGCCGGAAAGACTTTATAATATTAGTATAGATATATTAGTAAGGATATACCTTCGGCATATAATCGAACGATAGGTATTAAATATTGATCCCGAATAATGGAACATTCAAAGTCAAAGGATATATTGAGCAAACATTTAAAATTTTCAAGTCAAACCGAAATTTCGTAATCTCTCCGGGAGTTTCGAGTTTGAGCGTAGCCATCTATAGATTCGGGCCGGCAAAGGGTCAGTCCTACGAAAACTTTTCTCTGATGCCTTATCTAATTTATTTAACAAAAGGATTAATTAAACTTCAAACTCTGTTAATTAAGTGGGTGCGACGCTTAATAATCGAAGAACCAAAATTTCCGAACTAAGAAAACCGAATGTCTGGTTTTATAAAATTAAATTTCATTGAGTTTAACTTTATTGATTATGGTGTAAGTTTTCATTATAGACGGAGAGACGTTAGACATTTTAGAATGGATATATATATATCTATCTATATATGAGAAATGTACAATACTTCTCTTATGATAATGCAATGTCGCATACCTCGTTGAAGAATGGTTGGGCTAAATTGACCCTACTCTATCATACACTCTCTCTCACTCTTCACTCTTCAACACATGTTTTGGCAAAAATATAAAAAAGAATGAAAGCAGAGGCGCGAAAAGAAAACCGCCATGTTTTTATTTTGTCTATGGATGATGATTGATGATGATGATATGAAATCTGATTTAGATCGTTGTGTGTTTATCATGTTTTGTACAAATAACTGAAATAGAGTGTGTAATCAAAAAAGTATTTATTGTTAATTCATTGCAGGTAAATAACCCACCAAAATGATCTCTCTTTTTTTAAATATTTATTTTTAATTATAAACAATTTGGTATTTAAATTTCAACGAACCTCAAAAACATTTTCTCTTTTTTTTTAAATATGATTTCACAAGCATCTGGCACAAACTTAAAATAGACTGAATAGCCAGACTTGTTTCTTTTCCACTATTCAAATATTAAATTTAATATAAGAATTATAGAATACCTCAAAAACATTTTTAAAACAATCTTAGTTAAAGATATAAGTATCGTATTAATCACTTATAACCTTTCCATTCAGCCAGGTTTTCGTTTTTATATATAAGTATCATAAAAGAAATATTTCATAATATCTTAAATACATATTCAAGTACAGCTCATAGCTCTTGGACTATTAATTAAACGGACTCTAATCTCTCTGCTTTAACCTTTCTTATATTTTATAATCTTGTATCTACTAGTAAAGTGGTTATATAAAATGTTTGATATAATTGAAATAAAGAGGATATCTGAATGATTTATTAAACACTAGCCGATGTATGCAACCTCCTTTTCATGGAAATGATTGCGACCTTTCATAGAAATAAATTATTTTATCCGAATTATTTAGGGTCTGTTTTCCATTGTATTACAGTTTTGCCTATTGTAAGTTACTTCTGATATTTTTTTAATACTTCAGTGCTCCTATCGAAAATCGAAATGCCTAATATTGTGTAGCCTAAATAACACCTTGAAAAGCGCTATATTAATCAGTAAAGGTCTCGTTAATCGAGTTCAGCCGTTTCAGCACAGACAAATAATAGACACTTCAATTATTGTGTGTATAGTTTTATATATATATATATATATATTACTTTATGCTAACGTTCGATCGTAAGCTCATCAGTTGTTAATCGATTATAGGATAAAAATAGCAACAAACTAACATTGTTATTAAAAAAAACACGACACCTAAGTTGTGCTTATTTTATCTCGCATATATATTTTATAAAGTAACAATGAGGAAATGCCTACTACCTATATAATATATTCATTTCCAAAAACCCCGTAGCATGTAGAGTATATGAAAAATATGAAGTGCTTCCTTATTTTATTATTAAATTGAGCTTTTTCCCGCGGCTTGGTTCGCATTAATGTAGATTTAATCTATCCCTCGATATCAGTACTTTTTAGTAAGTTTCTAGGTAAAAGATTTTTTGTATCCTATTCTACACCCCTGACAACGTGTATCTAAAATTTCACGATGATCGATTGAGTAATTAAAGTATCAAAGCTTAATAAATAAACAAACAAATCAAAATCAAACTTGCAATGTATTAGTGCATTGCATGTATAACAATATAGCAAAATAATTATGATTACATATACCAGGTATTAGGTTAATCGCTTACAATATTCTAAGAGATGATAGTTCATGGTCACATTTAACATATAAAATAATAATATCAAAACAAATACTAATAAACAACAAAGAGAAATTAAAGTTTGTCTTAAGACTTTCAAAAGTATAGATACAAACGTAATATACTTAAGGGCAATGACCGATGCCGAAAGTTGCAAGGGGCGACCCAGAAATTAAACCTTTTGGTTTTGTTCATGCCGTTCTCACGTTCACTTTCACTTCACCTGACAGTCATTGACACAATACTTTAACATAGGCGCGTAAAGTATTAAATATACATTTTGTATTTTTCTAGATAATTCGGTTAAATATTAAGCACCAATTTTTTAAACTGATTTAGAACGAGAATCGAGTGCTGAATGTCCTCCATATTTTTTTTATATTATCGGAGGGAACGAACAGATGGGTCACCTGATGTTAAGTGATCACCACCGTCCATAGACACTTGCAACACCAGAAGAGTCGCAAGTGCGTTGCCACCCAGTGTTTGGGGGAGGGGGAGTGAAGAAGGGGGTGTGCGGGAGAGGAGGTGGGTTATGACTCTCACTGACTGCACTGTTACTTCACGTCGACTTTCTGCGAGAGATACTACCCCGGGGGAGCCGACCCATTCATGCTGAAACCAGTAATAGCTTCAGCGTGGCTCTACCACCTACATATAAATATTGCTACGGTCTAAACTTTCAGCCTATATATATTCGCATTTTCATGATTATACCATATAAAATATTAAATAATAACATTTTGTCAGATGTTTCAACTTAACAGGCGTTGCAAAGTAATAATAATTATATCTTATCTCACAATAATTGGTCTGTGGATTTATTTTAAGATTTGTAAAATTCCACTTCATATCAATACGCGTGACATACGACTAGCACTGAGTTATTTTCGCTTCGCCAAATCTGAGTTATATTTTTTTTTTATCTCAAGAATATTTAAATAAATTGAAATATGATTATTTGAACATTTACATTGTAAATAAATAATCATTAATTACTAATCACAATTACTTTTAATAAAAAGAATTCAGGAAAATATTAAATATAGCATAGTGCCATTTGTGAAAAAGCCGGAAAGACGCCACACCAACATTATCCAATGCCAATGCTCGTTTTTCCATGAACTCAAGAAATTCTGTGACTTTGGGTTTTTTACCTAACTTAATTGGATTTATTGAAACTTAATTACCACTAAGTCAACATTATTACTCGTGCAATCATAAACTCGATAAACATGTATTATTATTTATTGAATGACTTAATTTCACATATACCTACTATGATAAAAGTATGCGAAATACACGTATAGCTCTTTGATAATATAGTACGATTCGTCAACATTACATGACCTTTAGCAGATAAATATTAAGAAATTATATTCAATTATAAAAGAGTTTATGTAATACATTGTATTTCATATATCTCAAATAAATATGTCCGATGAATAAAGTCATTGACGTAGGTTTTTTTTATGTCATTAGTGATAAACGAACATATATTCAATTATAAAAGAGTTTATGTAATATATTGTATTTCATATATCTCAAATAAATGTATCTGATGAATAAAGTCATTGACGTGGAAATTTCATCATCTTACATATAATCCACCTACATACACACACATCTGGTTTTCCTCTTCCACCACGGCTTGCAGTATCTATACTATCTATACTATTTTTTTTACACTCTATACACGTATACTTAGCCTCATTTTGCGAGGATCTTACCCCCTTGGGGTGTAAGGGGTATTGAATAACCTGATGCAACCTGATGAATAAAGAACGAGGCAATGGCGAAAGCGGGGTGGTAGGGTTTTACAGCCTGACTAGGTCGCAACCATCATGTATATGGCGAAAAAACCCATCGCGTTTCGGGATCAGCCTGTGCATATTCAGCTTTTCGCAGGCGGGCATGACAGCGGCGACCGGCGATGGATAATTTGTCACTCGGTGGTCGCCATTGTTTTTGGATTGTACCATACCATCAGGCATAGTGCAGTCATCTTGCGGTGCTAAAATAAAAAAAATAACAAAAAAAATCTTTTAAAGCAATTATTTAACCATAGTAAGAGTATTGATGCTAGTATTTCTTAAAATTGAATATAGGATTTTTTTGCACAGTAACAAGGATTTCCCCGCCTCGCTAGCTACTATTCTCGAGTTGCAAATATGTCGCCCAGCACCTTTTGGTACGATCCGACATCTGCACTTAAAAGCAGTCATATAGAAATAAATTATTTTATCCGAATTATTTAGGGTCTGTTTTCCATTGTATTACAGTTTTGCCTATTGTAAGTTACTTCTGATATTTTTTTAATACTTCAGTGCTCCTATCGAAAATCGAAATGCCTAATATTGTGTAGCCTAAATAACACCTTGAAAAGCGCTATATTAATCAGTAAAGGTCTCGTTAATCGAGTTCAGCCGTTTCAGCACAGACAAATAATAGACACTTCAATTATTGTGTGTATAGTTTTATATATATATATATATATATTACTTTATGCTAACGTTCGATCGTAAGCTCATCAGTTGTTAATCGATTATAGGATAAAAATAGCAACAAACTAACATTGTTATTAAAAAAAACACGACACCTAAGTTGTGCTTATTTTATCTCGCATATATATTTTATAAAGTAACAATGAGGAAATGCCTACTACCTATATAATATATTCATTTCCAAAAACCCCGTAGCATGTAGAGTATATGAAAAATATGAAGTGCTTCCTTATTTTATTATTAAATTGAGCTTTTTCCCGCGGCTTGGTTCGCATTAATGTAGATTTAATCTATCCCTCGATATCAGTACTTTTTAGTAAGTTTCTAGGTAAAAGATTTTTTGTATCCTATTCTACACCCCTGACAACGTGTATCTAAAATTTCACGATGATCGATTGAGTAATTAAAGTATCAAAGCTTAATAAATAAACAAACAAATCAAAATCAAACTTGCAATGTATTAGTGCATTGCATGTATAACAATATAGCAAAATAATTATGATTACATATACCAGGTATTAGGTTAATCGCTTACAATATTCTAAGAGATGATAGTTCATGGTCACATTTAACATATAAAATAATAATATCAAAACAAATACTAATAAACAACAAAGAGAAATTAAAGTTTGTCTTAAGACTTTCATTAAAATTTTCAAGTCAAACCGAAATTTCGTAATCTCTCCGGGAGTTTCGAGTTTGAGCGTAGCCATCTATAGATTCGGGCCGGCAAAGGGTCAGTCCTACGAAAACTTTTCTCTGATGCCTTATCTAATTTATTTAACAAAAGGATTAATTAAACTTCAAACTCTGTTAATTAAGTGGGTGCGACGCTTAATAATCGAAGAACCAAAATTTCCGAACTAAGAAAACCGAATGTCTGGTTTTATAAAATTAAATTTCATTGAGTTTAACTTTATTGATTATGGTGTAAGTTTTCATTATAGACGGAGAGACGTTAGACATTTTAGAATGGATATATATATATCTATCTATATATGAGAAATGTACAATACTTCTCTTATGATAATGCAATGTCGCATACCTCGTTGAAGAATGGTTGGGCTAAATTGACCCTACTCTATCATACACTCTCTCTCACTCTTCACTCTTCAACACATGTTTTGGCAAAAATATAAAAAAGAATGAAAGCAGAGGCGCGAAAAGAAAACCGCCATGTTTTTATTTTGTCTATGGATGATGATTGATGATGATGATATGAAATCTGATTTAGATCGTTGTGTGTTTATCATGTTTTGTACAAATAACTGAAATAGAGTGTGTAATCAAAAAAGTATTTATTGTTAATTCATTGCAGGTAAATAACCCACCAAAATGATCTCTCTTTTTTTAAATATTTATTTTTAATTATAAACAATTTGGTATTTAAATTTCAACGAACCTCAAAAACATTTTCTCTTTTTTTTTAAATATGATTTCACAAGCATCTGGCACAAACTTAAAATAGACTGAATAGCCAGACTTGTTTCTTTTCCACTATTCAAATATTAAATTTAATATAAGAATTATAGAATACCTCAAAAACATTTTTAAAACAATCTTAGTTAAAGATATAAGTATCGTATTAATCACTTATAACCTTTCCATTCAGCCAGGTTTTCGTTTTTATATATAAGTATCATAAAAGAAATATTTCATAATATCTTAAATACATATTCAAGTACAGCTCATAGCTCTTGGACTATTAATTAAACGGACTCTAATCTCTCTGCTTTAACCTTTCTTATATTTTATAATCTTGTATCTACTAGTAAAGTGGTTATATAAAATGTTTGATATAATTGAAATAAAGAGGATATCTGAATGATTTATTAAACACTAGCCGATGTATGCAACCTCCTTTTCATGGAAATGATTGCGACCTTTCATAGAAATAAATTATTTTATCCGAATTATTTAGGGTCTGTTTTCCATTGTATTACAGTTTTGCCTATTGTAAGTTACTTCTGATATTTTTTTAATACTTCAGTGCTCCTATCGAAAATCGAAATGCCTAATATTGTGTAGCCTAAATAACACCTTGAAAAGCGCTATATTAATCAGTAAAGGTCTCGTTAATCGAGTTCAGCCGTTTCAGCACAGACAAATAATAGACACTTCAATTATTGTGTGTATAGTTTTATATATATATATATATATATTACTTTATGCTAACGTTCGATCGTAAGCTCATCAGTTGTTAATCGATTATAGGATAAAAATAGCAACAAACTAACATTGTTATTAAAAAAAACACGACACCTAAGTTGTGCTTATTTTATCTCGCATATATATTTTATAAAGTAACAATGAGGAAATGCCTACTACCTATATAATATATTCATTTCCAAAAACCCCGTAGCATGTAGAGTATATGAAAAATATGAAGTGCTTCCTTATTTTATTATTAAATTGAGCTTTTTCCCGCGGCTTGGTTCGCATTAATGTAGATTTAATCTATCCCTCGATATCAGTACTTTTTAGTAAGTTTCTAGGTAAAAGATTTTTTGTATCCTATTCTACACCCCTGACAACGTGTATCTAAAATTTCACGATGATCGATTGAGTAATTAAAGTATCAAAGCTTAATAAATAAACAAACAAATCAAAATCAAACTTGCAATGTATTAGTGCATTGCATGTATAACAATATAGCAAAATAATTATGATTACATATACCAGGTATTAGGTTAATCGCTTACAATATTCTAAGAGATGATAGTTCATGGTCACATTTAACATATAAAATAATAATATCAAAACAAATACTAATAAACAACAAAGAGAAATTAAAGTTTGTCTTAAGACTTTCAAAAGTATAGATACAAACGTAATATACTTAAGGGCAATGACCGATGCCGAAAGTTGCAAGGGGCGACCCAGAAATTAAACCTTTTGGTTTTGTTCATGCCGTTCTCACGTTCACTTTCACTTCACCTGACAGTCATTGACACAATACTTTAACATAGGCGCGTAAAGTATTAAATATACATTTTGTATTTTTCTAGATAATTCGGTTAAATATTAAGCACCAATTTTTTAAATTAATTTTCAAAACTTGAATATGTAATATCTACTTCACGTATAAATACATTAAATATTCAATAAAACGGTGCGGTATAAAAGCATAAAATTCACATTTCATGTAATTAGAAATGCCTACTACCTATATAATATATTCATTTCCAAAAACCCCGTAGCATGTAGAGTATATGAAAAATATGAAGTGCTTCCTTATTTTATTATTAAATTGAGCTTTTTCCCGCGGCTTGGTTCGCATTAATGTAGATTTAATCTATCCCTCGATATCAGTACTTTTTAGTAAGTTTCTAGGTAAAAGATTTTTTGTATCCTATTCTACACCCCTGACAACGTGTATCTAAAATTTCACGATGATCGATTGAGTAATTAAAGTATCAAAGCTTAATAAATAAACAAACAAATCAAAATCAAACTTGCAATGTATTAGTGCATTGCATGTATAACAATATAGCAAAATAATTATGATTACATATACCAGGTATTAGGTTAATCGCTTACAATATTCTAAGAGATGATAGTTCATGGTCACATTTAACATATAAAATAATAATATCAAAACAAATACTAATAAACAACAAAGAGAAATTAAAGTTTGTCTTAAGACTTTCAAAAGTATAGATACAAACGTAATATACTTAAGGGCAATGACCGATGCCGAAAGTTGCAAGGGGCGACCCAGAAATTAAACCTTTTGGTTTTGTTCATGCCGTTCTCACGTTCACTTTCACTTCACCTGACAGTCATTGACACAATACTTTAACATAGGCGCGTAAAGTATTAAATATACATTTTGTATTTTTCTAGATAATTCGGTTAAATATTAAGCACCAATTTTTTAAACTGATTTAGAACGAGAATCGAGTGCTGAATGTCCTCCATATTTTTTTTATATTATCGGAGGGAACGAACAGATGGGTCACCTGATGTTAAGTGATCACCACCGTCCATAGACACTTGCAACCCCAGAAGAGTCGCAAGTGCGTTGCCACCCAGTGTTTGGGGGAGGGGGAGTGAAGAAGGGGGTGTGCGGGAGAGGAGGTGGGTTATGACTCTATTGACAGGATTCTCTGGTTTTAATTACACATTTTGTTTGATATCGTTTATGGTTTGACTACTATGCCTCTTAAATATCAGATTGCAACATCCCCTTCAATTAAGCCCTTTATGAAAAGTCGCTTTGATGTTTACCGCAAGGCCCTTTATTATAACGTCTTTGCTTGAATATTATATCTATGAGTTCTCAGATTACAATTAATTAATATTTAATAACCCGCACGCATATTACATACGCACACTCTATACACGTATACTTAGCCTCATTTTGCGAGGATCTTACCCCCTTGGGGTGTAAGGGGTATTGAATAACCTGATGCAACCTGATGAATAAAGAACGAGGCAATGGCGAAAGCGGGGTGGTAGGGTTTTACAGCCTGACTAGGTCGCGACCACCATGTATATGGCGAAAAAACCCATCGCGTTTCGGGATCAGCCTGTGCATATTCAGCTTTTCGCAGGCGGGCATGACAGCGGCGACCGGCGATGGATAATTTGTCACTCGGTGGTCGCCATTGTTTTTGGATTGTACCATACCATCAGGCATAGTGCAGTCATCTTGCGGTGCTAAAATAAAAAAAATAACAAAAAAAATCTTTTAAAGCAATTATTTAACCATAGTAAGAGTATTGATGCTAGTATTTCTTAAAATTGAATATAGGATTTTTTTGCACAGTAACAAGGATTTCCCCACCTCGTTAGCTACTATTCTCGAGTTGAAAATATGTCGCCCAGCACCTTTTGGTACGATCCGACATCTGCACTTAAAAGCAGTCATTAAATATTAAATGAGATTGCAGTCAAACACTAAATCCTGTAGGTTATAAAGAAAGCAATAATTTTTACAATAACGTAAGACGAAACCACAAGAACAAACGTAGTTTTAAAACAATTTTATAACTTAATCCAATAATAGAAATAATTATGGTAATGAAAAGATATTCAAAACAGTTTTTACGTACATTGGCTAGTGTATATCAACCGAGCCTATAAAATACTACGTAAAACCAAAGTACGGACATCTTACGCCAATTGTAGTAGGGATGGTTCGTAACAATTGAATGTGTATAAAAACAAATATGAGAGGAAAAATGTATACACTGAGTGTATAAATTTTTTACCTATCGGTTATTCTTGTTTACTCGCTATTCAAAATTTATAATTACATAACTACTGCTTCGCTGACTAACCTCCCTGTATTGATACATAGATTTATCTCCGACCTATATTACATACTAGCGGGCACTTTGGTCGTTGTCACGCCCTGATAATAATAAACCTTGAAGCTAGACATATGTATATGCTGTCATTGACTTTTTTGTAGGCATTACCAAGCTCTACAACTTTTCTCAAGAACTCAATCATATATCTAAAAAGGCCACTTATTGTCAATTTTTTATTTTACTGTACGATTTTTCAGACAATTTCTTTCATACAAACTTTATCCTTACAGTTACAAGTACATCAAAAGACTAAACCAACGAAAACAAATTAGCCACATATCTTTAACGATTCAGAAGTGACGCGCTTACATAGAATTCAGTCATTGATTTTTATTTATATATTACCTTATTCCCTAAAAAACTCATATTGGTTTTACTAAGTCTGACTACTGTATATTATAATCTATTATGGACAATGCACTAAGTTACGGACCAATTGCTGATATCATCCTATTATTATTTCTCAATATAAAGCATCATGAATTTGTTTTAGATCTTGACTTCTCATTGAGAATTTCTTAGCTAAAAGAACATATTCTACGATGGTGAGCAATATTCTTAATACGCCCATATTTAACAATTTTCACACTAAATACAAAATTATAATAAACGAGGAAATCTAGTTTCGCGTTGTCGGTAAAATTCAAAGGAGGAAACTCTTATTTCCAGTACGTTCCTTTGTAAATGTTACTCACTCGCCGAATTCAAAGAAAAATGCACGTCACCAGCATGTAGGTTATGTTCGTATAGGAAATATAAAACTTTTAATAACATGTAACTTACTTCAACGCTCGATCAAACTAGACGTCACTTATGTTTTATATAGGTGTATGATATATCTAATTATTTCGAATGACTTGTTCCAACTTATCAGCTTATTTATAAGACTTCGGCCGACCGTCTTGGCAATTGACAGGATTCTCTGGTTTTAATTACACATTTTGTTTGATATCGTTTATGGTTTGACTACTATGCCTCTTAAATATCAGATTGCAACATCCCCTTCAATTAAGCCCTTTATGAAAAGTCGCTTTGATGTTTACCGCAAGGCCCTTTATTATAACGTCTTTGCTTGAATATTATATCTATGAGTTCTCAGATTACAATTAATTAATATTTAATAACCCGCACGCATATTACATACGCACACTCTATACACGTATACTTAGCCTCATTTTGCGAGGATCTTACCCCCTTGGGGTGTAAGGGGTATTGAATAACCTGATGCAACCTGATTCGCCATATACATGATGGTTGCGACCTAGTCAGGCTGTAAAACCCTACCACCCCGCTTTCGCCATTGCCTCGTTCTTTATTCATCAGGTTGCACATGTATATGGCGAAAAAACCCATCGCGTTTCGGGATCAGCCTGTGCATATTCAGCTTTTCGCAGGCGGGCATGACAGCGGCGACCGGCGATGGATAATTTGTCACTCGGTGGTCGCCATTGTTTTTGGATTGTACCATACCATCAGGCATAGTGCAGTCATCTTGCGGTGCTAAAATAAAAAAAATAACAAAAAAAATCTTTTAAAGCAATTATTTAACCATAGTAAGAGTATTGATGCTAGTATTTCTTAAAATTGAATATAGGATTTTTTTGCACAGTAACAAGGATTTCCCCACCTCGTTAGCTACTATTCTCGAGTTGAAAATATGTCGCCCAGCACCTTTTGGTACGATCCGACATCTGCACTTAAAAGCAGTCATTAAATATTAAATGAGATTGCAGTCAAACACTAAATCCTGTAGATTATAAAGAAAGCAATAATTTTTACAATAACGTAAGACGAAACCACAAGAACAAACGTAGTTTTAAAACAATTTTATAACTTAATCCAATAATAGAAATAATTATGGTAATGAAAAGATATTCAAAACAGTTCTTACGTACATTGGCTAGTGTATATCAACCGAGCCTATAAAATACTACGTAAAACCAAAGTACGGACATCTTACGCCAATTGTAGTAGGGATGGTTCGTAACAATTGAATGTGTATAAAAACAAATATGAGAGGAAAAATGTATACACTGAGTGTATAAATTTTTTACCTATCGGTTATTCTTGTTTACTCGCTATTCAAAATTTATAATTACATAACTACTGCTTCGCTGACTAACCTCCCTGTATTGATACATAGATTTATCTCCGACCTATATTACATACTAGCGGGCACTTTGGTCGTTGTCACGCCCTGATAATAATAAACCTTGAAGCTAGACATATGTATATGCTGTCATTGACTTTTTTGTAGGCATTACCAAGCTCTACAACTTTTCTCAAGAACTCAATCATATATCTCTCATTGTTAAGGCAGAGTGCATAAGAAACGTTTTCGTTCGGCTATTTTTTCTCCGACTTACTTTACAAATCCAACTACCACAAAAAAGGATTTTCATTTTTCGGGTTAATATATAACCTACGACACTCACAAATAACGTGGGTTTCTAATGGTAACAGAATTTTCAAAATCGGTTTAGTAGATCCAGAGATTACCCCCTACAATGTCACAAACTTTACCTCTTTATAATATTAGTGTAGATAACCAACATATATTCTAAAATACGTAGTCAAATTTCAAGCGATTCGATACTACAAGTAGTACAAATTGAGTTTAAATATTTAATTGCTGTTCTTACATTAGCTAATCAATTATTTAATTACGTCTGGGGTTCCGACATCCACTTATGTAATTATACGCGTACAGGCAAAGTTAGTTGACTTGTTAACTTTTAAGAAAGTACAGAAAATCTTAACTCCTAAATAACCGTAATCACAATTAGAATTAATCTATTTTTCATGTCTTTACTTTATTATACCGACTTATTTTCATATTAATTAAGCACTAGATTTTGGTCATGGCTTCGCTCGTATTATAGTATGTTTGATTGAATAGTTAAAGCGAGAAGTGTAACAAACAAACTCAAAGTTTAATAAATCTACATATCAACAGTGAAGAAATGCAACCAAAAATATCACTATTTTCGTGGGTACCAAAAATAGCACGGTGTCACTGTCATCTAGAAAAAAATTATTGTTTCTACAATACAGTGTAAACTTTATATAGCGACACTTAAGGAACTGTGCATTTTTTGGCGTTATTGGGAGTTGTGGTAATTGATTTCAATTACAAGAAACAAAATTTATATTATTTTACTATTATAATATTTATTTACTAATGTAATGCAAATTCTACAAACTTAAAAATAACTTAATAACAACGCTTATTGCGGATAGTCTGTTATCTTCACGTTGCGTTTTTGCTGGATTTCAATTACAAGAAACAAAATTTATATTATTTTACTATTATAATATTTATTTACTAATGTAATGCAAATTCTACAAACGTAAAAATAACTTAATAACAACGCTTATTGCGGATAGTCTGTTATCTTAACGTTGCGTTTTTGCTGTTCCAGTAGTTTCTTTGTATCGTTTTATGTATTTTACTCATATCTGGGAATATTGTGGGATCAACTTGATTATATAAAGAGTATTTTTGTATTGTCAGGTCATCGTCGACATCTATGTAGGTTTTGTAGATTTTCTGTGAAGTTTTTTGGCATGTCAAACCGTTCAACACACGCAGTTAATCGAAGGTCATCTTAAATTTAAAAGTATGGTTCTTCATCTGCTTTATCACTCGTGGAACTCGTGAACTCAGATAAACAAACATAAGCAAGAATTTCTTAGAACTTTCGGTACAGTAGATAATAAAGCAACAAAACAATAAACAACAGAACGTACACAGTTTTGTCAATTTAGAATGTACTGCTTAATGCTTGATAATGCCATATTATTGTCATTATTTAGAGTGAGTGTGATGCTATATAGAGTGTATCATTATATAGAAAATACGGTAAACCGACCAAAGTTAAGTAATTTCGACGATTTAAGTAAGGAGATTGTCGTTAATATAGAGATTACACTGCATATATTAACGAGAGCAAAGCCGCGGGAAAAAGCTAGTTGCAAATAATTATAAACACAATATTTTTTAAAATTCTGATTAGCACTAGTTTCTACGAACATGTTCAGCAGCGCAAAATTATTTTTAAATCGGATTGCTTATTAGCAATTAAGTTTAAAGATATAAAGCATACATGTATACTTAGCTTAACTCGCATGGATCGCGTATTAGCTCGATACGCGATATTACATGCTAGATGCAAGCGCAATACACAGCGCAAGCCGAGATCCGGTCACTTTGAGACTCTCGCGCTGGTTGCTATTTTGTCTGAGTGCCTTAAGTCATATCGCAAAAACACCGCTGAAGCTGAGAAGACTTGCCAGACCAACAGTGGATAGTCGATGTGAAGAAAAAAAACGGAATCTTCTTATCTATTATCTATCTATATCTATTACTATTATTATACAGTAATATTGTACGCATCTGAGTGCTGGGCGATGAGACAGACGGATGAGAGAAAACTAGATGTGGACTGTAACAGAGCCAAATCTGTACATTAAATATTGTTTGAAAATTTTGATCGGGGTAGACTTCGTTGTCGACATAGAAACCAAAAATAACCCTTTTAAATTTTTTGTCTGTCTGTCTGTCCCTGTGAACACCTATCACTCTGAAAATACTGAACCAATTTTGATGAAACTTGACATAGTGATAACTAATATTACAAGGTTACATCTAGGATATTTTTTTTCTCATAAAACGCAAAGGTTTCTCCAGGATCTGCCTGTTTGTCTGTCCCTTTAAACACGTATTACTCTGAAAGTACTGAACCAATTTAGACGAAATTTTTTGTCCCATAAAACGCAAGGGGTTCTCCAAGATACAGAAAAACAAAAATTTGTAGTTAATGTAACTAGACTTTTTTGCGACACCTTAGTACAAGAGCCAACAACGTTGGAAGAACGAGAATTTTAAAAAAGCTGGCTCTTTAATATGAAGATATATTATGGCTTTCCAAACAGGATTCAGGATACCTGACCTGACCAGGATATCACACCTTTAGAGTTCAAAATTTTGATTTATAAATAATTTTAGAAACTTCTTTTTTCAGTAACTTTTAAACACTATTAAAAACATGAATTTATCAATTTTGTTAGTGACATTAATGTGCCCGATGATATTCTTTATAAATAAAATAATTCATTTAAAATTATTTTATTTTTCCATTGCAAAGAACATATTTCATTTTATTAACCATTATGTTTGATATGGCGCTTAAATTTACAGTCCGGCAAATCGGTAATATGTTTTGGGACTTTACCTAACACTATTACCTAAGAAAGTATTACTGGTTTTGCTAAGTCTGAAACATAGGACGACCAGTTTGTTACAGTTTCTAGTATTTAGATCATGCCGGTCCTATACAAAATGCAGCTTTTCAAAGTTTTTACGGACAATTTTTTTAGGCGCCTGTTAAAGACGCATGTATTCAAGATGGCGTCAGTCTCAAGTCATTTGTCTACATTTATCGTTGTTTTTAATTGTTTATGGTGAAATCTCAATAACATAATGGTTAATAAAATGAAATATGTTCTTTGCAATGGAAAAATAAAATAATTTTAAATGAATTATTTTATTTATAAAGAATATCATCGGGCACATTAATGCCGGTTCTTCTCGATGAGTAGGTCGTATTCCGAACCGGTGGTAGTTTTGACGTTCATAAGCGCCTTATTAGGGCCTAAACTGAATAAAATATTTTTTATTTGATATGGTTTAAGTTTATTAAAAATTTTCTCGTTTAAAAATACAATTGAAACCGGTGGAGATTTCACCATAAACAATTAAAAACAACGATAAATGTAGACATATGACTTGAGACTGACGCCATCTTGAATACATGCGTCTGTAACAGGCGCCTAAAAAAAATTGTCCGTAAAAACTTTGAAAAGCTGCATTTTGTAAAGGACCGGCACGATCTAAATACTAGAAACTGTAACAAAATGGTCGTCCTATGTTTCAGACTTAGCAATACTTTCTTAGGTTAGGTTTTACAATAAAATCCCAAAACATATTACCGATTTGCCGGACTGTAAATTTAAGCTCCATATCAAGCGAGTTTTAATGCCGAAAGGCTATTATAGAGTGGATCAATACGTGAACGATGGTGACGTCTGGAATTTACTCATCTATGTGTATCCACTATAAGCGGTTTTATAACGTATAATGTATTCGAAATATATATGTATGTTAAAAAGATGTTCCTACCTGATCGAGTTTCTTACCGGTTCTTCTCGATGAGTAGGTCGTTTTCCGAACCGGTGGTAGTTTTGACGTTCATAAGCGCCTTATTTGGGACTAAACTGAATAAAATATTTTTGATTTGATATGATTTAAGTTTATTAAAAATTTTCTTGTTTAAAAATACAATTGAAACCGGTGATAACCGATTTGGTGCAGTCGCAGTCGCACGGGTCAGCTAGTCAAATATAATATTGTATATTATTTCCTGCTATTAAACCAAATAAACATTTTAGAACTTCTTTTCTTTGAATCTCACGATTTGATCATCAAATCACGCCACAGGTCACAGTTACGTTGTGTTGAAGTATAGATAGTCTTATAAATAAGTTATCCTACAAAAACTGGTCAGTGTTGGACCGGTTTCCGACATACACACAATCCGCCGTCAACATGAAGATTATAATTTGCAGTAAGTTACAAATAAATAATAATAACCTTAAAATGTTTTCAATAGAATTAGCTAAACGCACTACAGTTGCTAGTTACCGTCTTTTATATTTACATATATGATAAAGATTATTATAATAATATTCTTTTAAACTATTTGGAATATATAATTATCAATTATAATTGATAATTATCAGCTATATAATGGCTTGAAATTCATATATTGGTATATACGTAAGTAATTTGAATTATATTGCCTTCTTAGTCAATCTGAGGGCTATTTTGTTTTATTTATCAGATTCGCGTATACATAAGTTAATAACCATAACAACGTTTAAGAATATATCATCGACTTAACTGACCATTATTTTAATTGGTAAATATTAAAAACTGCTTACAGATAGACATAGAGTTTTATTAATATATTGATTTATATTCAACATTTCAAGACTTTAACTCTTTCTGTATTGTAAACTCATTGTTTACAATTCAATACTATAACTAATTTTGACGATAGAAGAGATCTTTGTAATAAGATATTAGGTCATAGACGTATTAAAAGTTCCATAATACAATTTCTTGCGTTACGGACAACTAGTGTACATATAAATTATGAAGCGTATGTTGGCTTCAACAAATTTAAACACGTATTAGTTTTATGTATTTAAATTGATTTGTGTGTTTACTATTTCTTTATAATTCTATATTATGTCGTTATGAATGGGAACTAAATAGCTCGCTAATTGAAGGTATGCTCGCGAAAATGCCCAATAAATTAACAAAGATAATATAAACAACTACATTCCTACCTAACACTTATTTCATATTCATAAGAATGTTTAATACAACTAAGTTATAGATTTGTTTATATAATAAATTTATAATAAATATTTATATCAAATATAAGCCAAAATAAACGTGATATTAATCATAAGTTTTTACGACATATCGCAAGCTGCAAAGAATTAAAAAGCTTAGAATAGAAAAAAAACTATGTATATAATATAAACAACTACATTCCTACCTAACACACATTTCATATTCATAAGAATGTGGTTTAATACAACTAAATTTATAGATTTGTTTGAGATAATAACGGGATTTAGACTAGATTTAATAAATATTAAGATAAACCAAAACCAAGATAAACGTGATATTAATTATAAGTTTTTACGACATATCGCAAGCTGCGAAGAATTAAAAAGCTTATAATAGAAAAAAAACTATATTCACAATATGGTCATAATATATCTATATAAAAAACGTTTTTAAGATGTATTGTTAGATAGCATCAATTTTCAATTATTTTTACAAATTTTTTTTTTCGAACTGACTACGCTGTTGACTTAGCAAGGTCTTAACAGCTTCACCGGACTACTAAGGCGAGCGCTTAAGGCACTCAGCCGATTTTATTTGGGCAACTAGCTCAAGGGTGCACGACACACCTCACCTTGGGCAGCTGCCTGATACATGCAATGCGCGACCTATCTGAGCTAACCTAAGCAAAGCTAACTATTCATACATATATGAGTTGTTGAAACATGTGTACCAAGCATTCATACCTCAACAACTCTTATATATATTTCGTATCGGATAATTTTCTAAACTATATCAGTTTTATAAGGGAAAAAAATAAAACCCTTCCACTTTTATATGTAAGCATGTATGCGTGCACGTGTATGGAGGTGATATGTGTAATGTTGTCGTAGTGATGTAAGATTTTTTGTCACTATATCGCGCGAGCAGCGCACTCAAGGGCTCCACGCCGGGGGAACGGACCTTGACTTGAGCCGCTGTCGAGGGGGTTGTTATGTAGTGTAAGAGAGCACTTGCACTATTATTAATTTATCATTTTATCACTCTATCATATTACTACTTGCACAATGAGTGCAAATAGATTTTGAATACATTAAAATCACATACGAAGTTATATAAAAACCGCAACTTTTTATAACGTATTTATTGAATAGGTCTTAATTTAACATACAATAATAATTCTGTTTTCAGTATTTGCCGTCGCGGCCTTGACAATGGCCAATAATACCACAGATGTACAAAGAATGCTTAAAAACAGCAATGATCAATTCACCGCACAGATGTTTAATGTAAGTAGCATTCATTACTGATAGACGCACGGTGAGGTCAAAATGTATATAAATCACTGTAACCGTGTTACCAACGGCTTATATACTTATTGTACCTAAATAAGGCATGTGACTTTGTTGACATAATGTGTTTTATTTTTTTCGCACTGACTAGACTAGGTCAATAACCTAGCAAGGTCTTAACAGCTTCACCGGATTACTAAAACAAGCGCTTAAGGCACCCAATCGATTTTATTTAACAACTAGCTCAAGGGCGCACGGCACACCTCTGATTGGGCTGTTGCCTGATACATGCAATTTGCGACCTATCTTTTTTTTTTAACGTGGGGAAATCCCTTTTGGATACGCCACCCTCCATGGGGAGAGGGTGGGTTCTGTCCGACTCCCACGGACTAAAACCCACGGTGTACTAATCTACCTTGTAGAGCTGCCTCCCCTCGTCCGCCGGATCTGTGCAATGAGGAGATAAGCCCCTGGCCCATCCCCTCAGGTCCGGCTACGGTGGCAGGAGGAGTTGGGCAAAGAATTCGCGACCTATCTGAGCTAACTAACCTAACCTAAACTAACTATTCATACATATATGAGTTGTTGAAACATATATGTGTACCAAGCACACATACCTCAACAACTCTTATATATATTTCGTATCGGATAATTTTCTAAACTATTTCAGTTTGATAAGGGAAAAAAATAAAACCCTTCCACTTTCATGTGTAAGCGTGTATGCGTGCACGTGTGTGGAGGTGATATGTGTAATGTTGTCGCAGTGATGTAAGATTTAGTGTCACTGTATCGCGCGGACATAATGTGATAACAAAAACAAAACATTTGTAAAATGAAAACTTATTATTTATTGTATATCATAATGATTGTTAATAGAATATCCGACTCTTGTATTTGTATGTATAAAGTATAATTTCGAATGGAGTGCATACACAATTAAAAATTATATACTCAAAGTAAAATTTATGTTTAAAGTTGCAGAGTTCACAAAATTAAATAAAAAGATTTAAAATTTTAAAATACACATGTATTAATTTATGCAGTTAAAATATAACCGCGGTTTATTATGTGCTCACAATAAATGTAGTCCAATAACCATATCAATTAAAACTAATTTATATATTACTAGCTGACCAGTGCAACTTCGTCTACAACAAATAGGTTATTACCGGTTCCAATTTTATTTCCAAATGCTAAAAACCTTAAAAAAATTATTTCCAAATGCTAAAAACCTTAAAAAAACTCAAAACCCGATTGTAGCGTAACTTATCGGCTTCAATTTTGACTCGAAACTATATTATATATATGCAAGGAATGTCTTCCCGATATCCACTGGGTTGCAGAAAAATTATTAATCACTAAAATGACTATTAAAAAATAGGGGTTGGTGTTAGATGGGTGAAAATTTAGGGTTGTATGTATTTTTTAATGCCTCATTATAACAAAATAAAATTTAAAAAAATGTTAAAAAGATAAAAAATAAATGTTAGGGGTGGACAACCCTTATTACTTAGGGGTATGAAAAATAAATAGTAGCCGATTCTCAGACCTACGGAATATGCATATAAAATAATTTCACAAAAATCGGTCAAACCGTTTCAGAGGAGTATGGTTACTAACATTGTGACACGAGAATTTTATATATAAGATTGAATTTCACAACTCTAAAAAATAATTTTAGACTTAAGTAGGTAATACTTTTTGATACATTGCAACAGATAATATTTAAATCCATAAATTAATTAGTTTATTGGATCGAATATAATATTGAACGACAATATTATAACAATAAGAAAATAAACATTTTAATAATGTATTAGTTGTTCTGTCACATATATAGACGATTGGTTTGAAGAATAAATAATATGAACTGATACTTGTAGTTAGCTGATGTTTTTGACCAGTAATGTATTCTTATAGTTTTATATAAATCCAATCAAAACTATGAGTATTCAGAAATAGCTCAATTTATGTTATTTAAATTATTGAAATTACCCATCTGAATTATGTGAAGTTGCATAGCTTTTTTATATCATAGGAGGCAGACGAACACGTGGTTCACCTGATGTTAAGTGATCACCACCTTATACAGACACTTGTAACACCAGGGGAGTCGCAAGTGCGTTACCAACCTGTGTTTGGGGGAATCAGTCACTCTCACTGACCGAATGAAACGCAAAAATACAAGCACTGTTACTTCACGTCGGTGTTTCTGTGGTAGTACTACCCGGGCGAGCCGACCCATTCATGCTGAAACCAGTAATAGCTTCAGCGTGGCTCTACCACCTACAATTTTTTTACCAATCAATAAATATATCCGTTACTTATCTTTTATACAGGTTATCGAATAATTAAAAATTGTCATATTAAAACAAAAGTTTCAAACTTTCAGCACTCAATATGTTTTCATAACATTTAATTATACTATCGGGTGTGTTGATTCAGGAAGTCGTCAAAGCAAACCCTGATAAGAGTGTCGTACTGTCTGCTTTCTCCGTGCTATCACCGTTAGCTCAGCTCGCTGTAGCTTCTGTCGGAGAGTCACATATCGAGATTCTTCATGCTCTTGGCTTCCCTTATGCAAGCGTAGTAAGTACAACTGTTGAAAACCTATTTGCAATTTATTATTTACTTTAAGGATGGAGTTTTAATTCGAGAAGTTATGATTTCGGTCAGAAGAATCGGAACATGTTATATTTTCTAATCTAGCAACTGCTGAGAAATATAAGCGTCGATATGACGTTTTAAGCACCGAATATAACTATTAAAGACGTACAAATTAACAAATATACACTAGCTCCTGCTCGCGTCTGCGTGGAATAATTGAACATGCAATGAAAGCTCTCAAAAGGAAAAAAACGTCCTGATTTTAAAACATTTTTCATTGTTGTTCCGCTCCTATTGGTCTCACCGTGATGATATATTCCCTTGATGATACCCTTCCTCGATAAACGACTTATCTAATACTGAAATAATTTTTCGAATCGGACCAGCAGTACCTAAGATTAGCGCGTTCAACCAACCAAACAAACAAACCCTCCAGCTTTATAATATTAGTGTAGATTTTACAGTAAAGTGTAGTATTTTTTATTCATTCTTAATTTACAGGCTGTAACTGTAATGAATGCTGCAAACCAGCAAATGCGATCTGTCAAAGGAATTACACTCGAAACGGCTAATAAAATATATGTTGCTGACGGTTATACATTAAATGAAAGGTTTGCTGTTCTGTCCAAAGATAATTTCAACTCTGAAGTTCAAAATTTAAATTTCGGTAATAATAAAGAGGCAGTCAAAACAATCAACACATGGGTGAGTTAACTCATTTGCCATTTTTAACCGACTTCAAATAAGGAGGTTCTGTATTCGACCCATATGTGCATATACAGGTAGATATGTATGTATGTTTATATATTTCTCAAAACCTACCTACTATATTACACACTAGCTGTTATCCGCGGCTACGCACGCGCTTTTTTAAAATGTAGGCAAGAAACGTAAAATTGTGTCTAGGTGTGTGTAAATTACACGTGTCTACGATGCGCATGCCATCTACTGTAACATATAACGTATACATCAGATATGTGAATACTAATAGTATATCGAATGGGATGGGATTTATCATCAGCAACATACCAGAAACATTAACCTACTATATACCACCCTCAGTGCTCACTAAGACTATAGAAGAAAGTAATGAAAATTTTAAGCTATACGCTATCGTACAATATGTGTTAAATATTTTATTATATAGATATAATATGTCCATATTGCCGATATAATTCAGTTATTCTTATACGTTGCTGTAATCACTGAGTTATGTAGACACAAAGGCAGTAAATAAAACAAAACGGCCGCCAAATTGTCCAAAAAATAATATAATTCAAATTACAAATTGAATAAAATAGTCTATGTTACTTCTTATATTGTGAGTTATATGCCAGTGAAAGTCCCGTGAAAATCCTATAGGTATTATGATAATCCTCGTGATGATATGTAGCCTATATAACACTGAAATAATATTTCACATCGGACCGGTTGTTCCTGAGATTAGCGCGTCCAACCATACAAACAAACTCTTGAGCTTTATATATGAGTATAGATTGCGATCCGACGATGATCTTCAGAGATAGACAACTCTTCAATAGTTATTGATAGTTATCAGAAAAGGACTCGCAATTTCTGTGATTGTATCTATTTATTGTTTTCTTTATTCAACAGCGTAATATCAAGCTTGTATGGTTTTAGAGGGTAAAGTGTTTTTTTTGTTAATTATATTAAATTTCCATAATATTTGTCCCTATTAAATTTTGTGTCCAATCATAGGATCATATTGTATAGGATAAATGGAATTAAAATAATACAGATAAAATTAACCCCAAAAAAATCACCAATATACGAGAAACATAAAACAAAGAAAATGAAAAATGTTGATTTATTTAAATTTATTCAGAAAATGTAATTTTTCGACAAGATATTTTGTAAAATGAAGCTAGTAAAATATTATATTACATTTTTGAATAAGATTTTTTGCAGACAGTTATTTGTGCTTTAAAATATTTTTTTCAATTTTAAGAATTAATCTATCTACTAGTATTAAGATTGCTACGCGAACTCAACAGTTTTTCCCCTACGAAAATCACTCGACGCGGCTACAGTAGTTTTCACTTAAAAATAAAGCCACGCATAATAAAGATCACAACTTTTTATATACGGCATATATCCGTGTAGCAGTGAATATTTTTTATATTTACTATGGCTATAACATTTATCGAACTTTTGTCATAATTTAGTTTTCTATGGTTACAAAGAACATATTTAATTTTAATACGTATGTCGAGACGCTCTAAATGAATATTATAATAATGATTTATTTATTTTAGTATTTGCCCTCGCGGCTCTGACGTTTGCCAATGACACAGACTTACAAACAATGCTCAAAAACAGCAATGATCAATTCACGGCACAGATGTTTAATGTAAGTAACATTATATAATTTATTGTATTTGTATTACCTACATATTTATTGTACTCAAACAATGCGAGTACCATAATGAAAAATTACAATAAAAAAACATTATTTCTTGTATATCATAATGATTATTATGCAGAAAATTCCACTCTCGTAAACGTAAATATATAAAGTACAATTCCGAATAGAGTGTACACAAAAATTTAAATTGTTTACTCAAACTAAAATTTAAGATTACTGTTGATAAGTCGACGAAATAAATTAAATTTTATCCCATTATAGTTTTAAGAGTGATAACTAACGTGTTAGATATATGCTCGATACATTAACACGAATAATTCATTTTTGGAATACAAATTTATGATTACGACTTAAGTCATCTGCTTACTTTTTTTTAGTATTTGTATTAAGTATTGAGATTATATCTGCTTATTATTACAAACACGTTTACAGGGAAGTTGGAAAAATAAATTTTTGACGGACTTCACCGCAAACCGTCCATTCCATGTTAATAAAGATAAGACTATAGAAGTCCCTACTATGTACAGATCAGGATATTACGCATATGGAGAAAATTTTTGACGGACTTCACCGCAAACCGTCCATTCCATGTTAATAAAGATAAGACTATAGAAGTCTCTACTATGTACAGATCAGGATATTACGCATATGGAGAAAGTGCCGAACTTAACGCTAAGGTGAGATATATAATATTATAACGTTTAATAAACATATATTGTATTTTAAAATCTTATTCTACTTTTCAGCTTCTCGAAATACCTTATGAAGGCGAAGAATCATCATTCCTTATTGTACTACCGAATAATATTGGTGACATCCAGGCATTAGCGAATAAACTTAAAGATTTTAAGGTTTTAGAAAGAGCACAAGAAAATATGCACACAACAGAAGTCGATCTGTACCTTCCTAAATTTAAAATTGAGACTACTACAGATCTTGTAAAGGTTTTGCGAAATGTAAGTAAATTTATGAAATGTTATCGAAAAAATAATGTTCGATCACTTACCCTTAAATAACTCAACCAATATATTTTTTTAATGAGTACTAAATATACAAAAATTAAGATTTTTGTGATTCGAAATATACAGATACAACACACACACACAAAAACATACACACTACATGATATTTTTTACATAAATAAATAATTATATAAAAACTTTTGATTTTAAAATAGAGAATATATGCCAGTGTCTATAACTTCATAGAGTATTTATATCATTATTTTTTTTTTTCGTTGCTCATGCAAAATATTAATTAACATATAGAAAAAAGAATCTAACCAAGTTTAAGCTCTTAATATTAATTTTAAGTACTTACAATTTAAATTTAAAGTTTTACCATTCAACATGCATGTAAGAAAATCTTTTTTTATCTTTTCTTTTTTCTAATGCTTACCCGGCTTTTACAATATTGCAAATCGGTTTGATGTAACTTGTGGGGAATTTCACGCTCTTCAAAATAGTCTTTGTGTTTTTTTTTGTATAACTCGCACTGGTTCTCCAGTAGGAGTTGTCAAAGCACAGTTTTGAAATAAAAATATTTTCTCTTAATTTTTCGAGCAAACCGCCAAAAGTAGGAAGAAAAAAGAATTGACTCATAAAAAAAAAGTTATCCGACCGATGTTTAATGAATTTACAGCCATTTTAGTACCAGAAAATGTAAGATGAGCAACGAAAAAAAAATGTTTGCGGAATTGGACTACCCTAGTATTTATATCATTATTGCTTGAATGTCTGTAACAAAGCATAATATAATTATTACTTAAAATAGACGAACAGCACACAATGAAACAATATACTTAAAAATGTATATTGATATTTGATTTTTCAAGTGACGAACGTTCAATAAGCTTGTAATGTACTAGCAATCGCCAGGGACTTTGTTTCCGATAATTATAACCTTGAAAATATTAAGAATCAGCCTCTGCCCGCGACTGCCTCCGGGTGAATTTTTACTTTGAGCTAACGCTAATACGCAGCGGAAGTTCTCAAGAGGAAAAAACCCTGATTTTGAATCATTCGTCATTAGTGCTCCGCTCCTATTGGTATTATGATAATCCTCGTGATGATATATAGCCTATAACCTTCCTCGATAAATGCGCTATATAACACTGAAAGAATTTTTCAAATCGGACCAGTAGTTCCTGAGATTACCATTACAACGTCACAAACTTTGCCTCTATATAATATTAGTATAAAATTATTGATAATAAATAGTATATTGTGCTCATTGGTAATGTAGCTTCTATCCGTGATTAAATTTTTAGTATAACATCAGTAATTCCTGAGATTACTTCCTACAAACATATTTCTTTACTTGCTTTTAACAATAATGTACATATGAAGGTACATATTAATAATATAGAAATTATCGTCAAACTTTTTTTTTATAGTAGCACGGCAAGATGACTGCACTGTGCCTGATGGTAAGCACAGTACAATCTAAAAACAATGGCAACACACTATCCATCGCCGGTCGCCGCTGTCATGCCGGCCTGCGAAAAGCTGGATATGCACAGGCTGATCCCAAAACGCGACCCACAATAGCGAATCACTACAACGGGCTTTTTCGTCATATACAGTATAGTTGCGACCCAGTCTGACTGTAAAACCCTACCACCCCGCTTTCACCATTGCCTCGTTCGTTATTCAGCAGGGTGCACCACGTGCAGGTGAGATTGGCTTGGATGTCTCAAGTCTTAGATGTTATTCGTCACTCCTTACACCCCAAAACACACTCTTATTGTTTAGAATGAATTAAATAGAAGATAATTAAAGATACTGAACTATTTTAAATTAAACTAAAATATCTCTTTTTACAGATGAATGTGAAAAAGTTATTCTCACCAGAAGCTCGGTTAGATATGCTTTTAAAAGATGCTACAGGCCTTTACATTACTGATGCAAAACAAAAAGCTTTTATCGAGATAAATGAAGAGGGTGCCGAAGCAGCCGCTGCTAACGGTAATTACAACTATACTCTTTCTATAGTTTAAAATATTTAAAATTACAATCAATCAATCAAAATATATAACTTTGATATTTAGGTAATATAATATTGGACCAGTTTAGGGTATTATAAGGTATATAAGGACTAGTTAAAAGTATACGAGATATTCAAAAAGTAATACTTTAATTTGTGACTTGTAAATATTACACGGATTGCTGTCCTAATAACAGGACACATGTATAAGACAAGGTTACTAGATAACAGAACTAAAAACTGAACCGTTTTCAAATAAAAAATGGACATATAAAATACAACAATCTAAAAAAAATTAATAGACATTTAAAGAAAATCATTACATAGTATAAAACAAAGTCCACTGCCATGTCTGTCTGTTCGCGATAAACTCAAAAACTACTGAACGGATTTTCATGCCGTTTTCACTAGTACATAGTACTAGTACATGATGTTTAGTTATATAATTTGACAAGACTTTTCTTATTATGAGAGCAGGACAGCGTCCACCGGGCACGCTAGTCTAAAATAAACTAATTTCCGTTAGTCTAACCATTTTAACGATATTTCAGTATTTACCATGACACGGTCTGAAAGGGTAAGCACAGCTGTACCTTTCGTCGTAGACCGACCTTTCTATTACATGGTGAAATATCAAGAACTTATCCTATTTAACGGAATCTACGTATCTTAGGTACCTTTAGGTAATTTAAATTTGTATGGTATTCGCATGTGCTTGTTATACACGAACATAACTCAAAAACATTATAATTACGCCTTATTATATGTACTAGTGGGCGACATTCGACTCATTGATTTTTTTAAGTTTGAATTTTATTAGGGTTAATATCATTGTTGAATGTAGAATGAAAAAGGGTAATTGGAACGTAAGAGTAAAATAATACATACAGTCGAGCATAGTAACCTCCTTCACAACCTTTTTTGAAGTCCTTTTTCACGTTCATCCGTTCGCCCAATTCCGTTAAAAAGGGATACAAAGTTTAGGCTTCACGTATTAATATATATGATGATTTGTACAATATTATAATAAATACCTGAATGCTTAATATAATCATTTTAATGTAACAAATAAATGTGAAGAAATCGTACCAATAACGTGTAAATAATTTTTCACTATTTTTAATACTTGTTATAAAATTATTTTTACTAACCACAAATATAATATGAATATATAAATAAACGCATTATGTAATACTATTTAAGTAAGATAATGGAATAAAATTGTAGAAAAATAATATGATGCAATAATTTATCATATAATTAAAATAATCAAAAATATAACATAATACGACCAAAACTTAAATCAATCAAATATGGTTACAGCTAATATTTACGTAGTTTTGAAAGTTTAGATATCTCTTATTATACAAGCGAGAATTAACCTTAATTAAAATAGTGTCTTCATCTGTAAATTATTATTTAATTATGAAACTTTAAGCTTCAATTGGTAATATTATCACCTTTATTAACGAAATAAATTTTACTACAATGCCACAAAAATAATATGATTATATTATAAACAAAGTTATTATTTTCGATAGAATACCATCGTTAGACATAAATACGGGAATAACGATGAAAGGTTAGTAGTCAATTTGTTACATTAACAATGAAATTAATTCTGATAAATCCTGAGCTTGTTTCAGTATTGAAAGTATTTGCGATTTAGAAAATTTCCAAACCTTACACATCTCTCGCAGACATACCGTTTACTTTGAAACAAGTTATAAGTTATGGTATTCTATGAAATTTTTCTTGAGCCTTAAACATAGACCAGGTATATCCTGTGATGATTGTGAAATGAAAGCTTTATAAACATAATTATTCATGAAATACTTGACGTACGCCCACATCGGTAAGCTTATTAGCTTACGGCAATTGTAGCTTATGTGTGAGCGACATTTTGGTCTTCGAGCATAGAAAGGGATGGAAGCGTTCGAAGACCATGGTATCATTTTGTGTATACATGCCTTAATCTCGAATCTCTTACTGAGGGTGATACTTAGGTACTTAGCCTTGGTGACTCACTCAAGACCCACTTTATATAGCCCAAGGGGCTTGGCTCGGAATCTAGTTCTTTCGAGGTCAAAGAGTACCGTAGCACTCTCGTGGGGGTTATTTCGATGCGCCATCGTCAATACCATTCGCCAAGATCACGAAAGACCTCCTCGCAGAAGGAGGCCATAGCTCGCCAAGCCTGTTCGACGTCGAACATGGCCGAAATCACACTCGGTAGCAATAAATTCCCCATCCATATTGCCGCAGCCAGAGTGCGGTGCTGCCCCTCCCACGCAGCATACTCGGACAGACCCTCGAATCGCAGTAGGTTGCTGATGCACAGGTTGAATAGTGAGGGCGCGAAAACGGATCCTTGGGGCACACCTGAGTTGATCGGGTGGGATCATATTTAGGATATTTTATATAATGTAACTAGAACTATCACGGTGGTGTTTGTAAAAGCACATCATCGGTTATCGTTGATGAATCCCGTTTCATTGAACCCGTAACTTGTAAAATGTAAAAAAAAATCCAAGACAGTAATCAATTTCCAAGCGTTATCACCGTACTTGTAATATTAACTACTATTTAACCATTGCAGCGTTCATAGTCTATGCGGAATCATCTATAATCGACCGGGAATTATTTAATGCAGACCGGCCCTTCGTTTTCTTCATTAAAAAACAGAACATTATTTTATTTGCTGGAATCTACAGTCCATAGGGTAGTTGTTGTTTATGTCTGAAATTTTTAGTGCTTCCTCGTGTATACGCACACTTTTTCTTCTTAGCGTTTTCTCGGCATGGTGCCAGGGTCCGCTTACCTACTTCTTCCACTTTGTCCGGTCTTCGGCATCATTTTGTGTGAGGCTATTCTCCTTTATGGCCGCCTTCACTACATGCTGCCAGGGTTTTTTTGGGCTTACCGCGTGATCTTGGATCTTGCATACACACTTATATACATGTATATTTTGATAATTTTCTTCGTGTATGTAGACTTGCAGTTTATTAGTTTAGTAATTTTTTTCTTCGCTCTCTACCTTAAAACCTTCTTACATATTTTAAGTTACTTTATTAAATGTTTTCATTGTTGTCTATTAAATATATATATAATATATATATATATAATAAAAAAATACTTACATATTATTCTGGAAAACTGTTTAATATTATCGATCAGATGATCGTCAAGATCAGTTAAGCCGCTTCTGAGATCAATCCGGAACAAACACAGACTCTGTAATTTTATTCTATAAATATGGATTACAACCTATGACGTATTTTCTCTTTTACTTTATTTTATAAAACTTAACTCATCCTAAACGCTTCATCTTATTTATATTTTAATTAACATCTTATTAAGCTTTTCACTAATATTATTACTCTGCATGTCAAATTACTAATAAAGTAAACGTAACATACATATATTAATCAGGTAAGTAAAAAGTATAAACAAACCAGAATTTATATATAATTTATACGTATATGAATTATTCGTCTAAAAATAATACCAAATACTTACATTTTGTTATGAAGTAATTGTTTCAAATGTCTTTTTCATAAATTCAATATTTTATTTTGTAATGAAGAATAGTTATGTTAGGAGTTATTATATATAGGAGTTATAACAAATCCTCATTATTATTGTTTTATCCACGTCAGGAGTTTAATATTTATTATTATGGAATGGAAAGTTTATAACATTCTAAATAGAAAAACCAGATAAATAACATTTTTAAATAATAAATTAAAATCTTATAATTTTCAGGTACTCTTCTACTCTCTGTAATGTACAAATATTACAATAATGGGAAAAATCAACTCGAAAATCTTTGTTGGAACCCAATAAATGTTTTGAAAACAAGTTTTATCTTTATTTTTCATTTCATATATTTAGTAAATTTATTTTATACAACAATTTGAAATTAACAAGGCATTTTTACCGAGTCTGTTATCACAATTTTTCAGTTTTTTTTTTTTTTCGAACTGACTACGCTATTGACCAAGCAAGGTCTTAACAGCTTCACCGGACTACTCACAAAGTTTCAGTGTTAAACTTTATTAGTAGCATTTAAAAAAAATCAATGACACCATATATACATATTTCATCTCAATTACTTACGTATAGAAAATGGGCGACGTTTATCGATATAGTCGTCCAATATCAATAAAAACAGATAAGAAATTAAACTAACATTTTCGCTGTTATTAAAAGTAGATTTACACTGTGAGAAACTATATAGCAAAAAGTGTTTTGAAGGGTTTCAAAAGTGTTTCGTTAATGTGTACTTTCTCCAGATATGGAATTTCTTCATAGTATTAAATATATATACCAGGTGACTATTTAAATGTTAACACCCTTCAATCATGAGGTAGTTCATGGTGACATTTAACATATAACATAATAATATCAAAACAAATACTAATAAACAACAAAGAGAACCTTAGTTAAAGTTTGTTATAAACTTTTATAAGTATGGGAACGATACCTTTAAACGTAAAAAATCACACCTAGCTTTAATGAACAAAATTCAAGGGGCGCTTTTCAGGGTCAATCATTACATGGGAACGCCGCATAGTTGAACAAAGGGAAACGGAGCGCGAGCCGAGATGCGTGATTCATATATTATACCAGTTCGTTTTTGTGTAAATCACCTGAGGTTGGGTGTATATCAGTTTTGTGTTTCTCGAGATGATTAGGTCAAATAATAAACACCTATTTTCTAAATTGATTTAGAACGAGAAGCAAGTATTGAGTAATCTGTGAAAGTATTGCAACTATTTAACCAGTCATGCCGTATAAAATTCATATTGTGTAAGCTCTTCACACGCGTAAACTGAGATGAAGCTCTGTTGTATGAGCACTTTGGATTTATTCAAAAACACATAATCTGCTTTGTTACTTTTAGTATTATTACATTTAATTAAAATTATTATTACATTAGATACATTTACATTTACGATATATCAACACTAAATAACTGTACATCTATTCATTGATTTTAATATATAAAAGAATTGTGTCCGATTTCGGCATATTAAAGTTTATTTTAAATTAGTCTGACTTTCTCATATCTTACACGATTTATATATTTTACCCAAAAAAAATGTGATATAAGTAAGTCATATTCACAAGTAGAACCTACTAAGATTAAAAATATGAAATTTGCAGGATGCTTATGGAAAATTCATTAATGAAAATTATAAAACGAAATATGTACATACATGTGACTATATATGAAGTTCATGTAAAATGCAAAACACACAACAATGTTATTAAAAAGCTTAGGAATAAAACTAAACTTTAAAAGAACTTAGTTAAACAAGAGTAACTTACTTAGAACTTGAAACAGACGTCATTTTTAATTTTTTTAACATAAGTAATTTTTTTACTGCTTTATAAATGAAAACAAACGACATGCTGTGGTTGGTTGAAATTAATCATTTGTCAAACTCATGAACGTATACGAACTACATCGAACGCATTACATTGGTTAAAAACTCGTTTTTCATAAAGGAATTCTTGAAATTCAGCAGTGACTCCAAAATACGATTTTAGTTATAGCAATTGATTGGTAATTACAATTCGTTTAACTGCGAAATACGATAAACCATATTTGTTTAATATGGTTCAATACTGTGATTTTAGCATTTTAGGTAAATACGATAGATCGCATTATTCAGTACAGTATGAAATTTAGCATACCTAATCTTGTTCATGTTTATATCTTGGAATTGTTGAAACGATAGTTTTTGAAGACTTTGTGTAAACAGTATAAATACTGGGTTCAGTGCATCATTTAAATGGTAGATATAGTACATATGAATCCGAAAATTTTTTGTTTACTAAATACATCTATCTATACATATAATAAGAATGTGAATTCAACGAGTTAATATTTTTTTGATTTTTGTTAAAAAAATTGTTGCAGGTGTCTAGGAATAAGTATTAAAATACACTTCAATCAGTTTTAGAAATGTCTGTCTATCTGTTTGTATAAACACACATTCACATCAAACACTGCGTTCATTATAAAACCTATATCCACGACGTATACAATCATATTAATAAGTAACATCTATAAGTAAGAATACATGAATTATAGAAGAATATAATATATATATTTCTATAGAATTCATGTTTTCTTCTAGATATCTAAAGCTCTTATCTCCTGGCCAAAGGTTATAAATAACCGACAGTACAAAAAAACTATTGTCAGATGGAAACTTTTTCCCCTTATTTTTTTTTAATTGTAACTCGGCATAGTGACTGTACTGTGCCTGATGGTAAGCACAGTACAATCCAAAAACAATGACGACCACCGAGAGACATACTATCCATTGCCGGTTGCCGCTGTCATGCCGGCCTGCGTAAGTATCTCTTCATGTTGCGCTTGAAGGACCCCATGTCATAGGAAGAACGACACTGGCATGGAGATTGTTCCACAGCTTCACGGTATGACAAAGATAAGACGTTGCGAACTTTTTAGTTCGTGTCCAGATAGGATTTACCGTAAAACTGTTGCTCCGAAGACTAGCACGTGTGGTGCGATTATGAAAAGGAGAGGAAGGGATCAAGTTGAATAACTCTTCAGAACACTCGCCATGATACAGATGGTAGAACACGCTCAGTGAGGTAATGTCTCTGCGCAACTGAAGCGGCTCTATGAACTCTGTAATGTCTGCATCATTAACAATGCGGACAGTCCGTCTCTGCAACCTGTCCAGGGTATCCAAGAGGTACTTTGCCGAACCGTCCCAGAGGTGCGAGCGGTATTCCACGCAAGGTGGAACTTGTGCCTTATAAAGGAGATAAACCGTTGCACCTTGTTCAGGATTCCGAGCCTCCAAGATGCAGTGGAGATCACGCTCTGTATATAATCCCTGGGATTGAGGTCGCTGTGAATATCTATGCCTAAGATATTAAAACTGTCTCGCATTGCGAGCGAGACGTTCTGAAGAGCTGGAAGCGGGGTAAATGGGGATATCTTGCAGGTAAACGCGCATACCTGTGTTTTTTTGGCATTAAACCCAACCAGATTACTTGCTCCCCATGTTGATATGAGAAGCAAAGACTGGTCGAGCTCAATGACTAGTTCCTGCCGTCTCTTTTCAGTGTCTCCCTGACCGCAAGAAGGCTTACTGTGATAGGACTCATGGATGGTGCTATCGTCTGCATAGCAATGAATATGGCCTATATGCAACATATCATTCAACAGAAGGTCCAGTAAAGAGGGTGCATGACCTGTGATATCAGGAATCCGCGTATGCTGTATATTATGGTATATATATATAGTATATATATGTATGTGGTATATATTATGGTATATTACTAGTTGAGTCAGGTCATTATCTCTTTCATTGTCATTGATATCATATCCACTGTTCGCAGCTTGAAAACTTTTCATCATTGCATCAACAACCAGTCCCTGCAGTCTCTGCTAGTCTAAATTTATGTATAAAATATCAAGTTTATTGGAAGTGTACATAAATTATTGGAGATGGTAAAATTATTAAAATCTGAAAATTAAGCCGGTCTTATACCATCTGTAGTTTCGTTAATTTCACAGTGACTTGTACTGATAAGATTGACTAATGACCCTGACCCATACGCAGTTATCGAAGTTAAAATATACATGTAGCTAATAATAATAGTTTTCATTGCCGCTAAATAAATCAAAACAATATTTCCAACGTCTTTTCTTCGAATATCACTATGATTCAAAAATTGCATCAGAGGTCGCACTTATACTGTGTAGAAGTATACAATTCTTATCAATAAGTAAGCACTCATATGTTTGGCAGTGGGCAGTGTTGAACGGACATCCAGCGGACACAAAAGCCGCAATCAACATGAAGATCATAATTTGCAGTAAGTAATAATCTTTTTAAAACATTTTCTATAGCATACTTATCTGCCTCATCAGTTTTACCTTATTTAACTAATTATATATGTTATATATAAGACAGGTTATTTATTATACTACCCATTATAATTATTACGACTAAACATTTTTTTTTAAATATTGCATATTTTTCTCTTAAACATATCGAAAATATTGTTTGGAATTAATGAAAAAATAAATCCTGTGAAAGTCAACAACCATTCATATTAAGATATCCCGCATGGTGAATTGCAATTTCCCTTGTAATTAACATGGGAATACTTGTCTTTTTGAGGTTAGAATTTTATAAGTCTAATGGTTCGTCAAAAATGTTAGACCAAATCATTTTCTTGTATAAAATTGAACGCTCTACAAAAAAGCTTGCTTATATTGTTTGGATAAACCGACGCGTTTTGAAGTTATTCAACTTTAAAATATAATTTATAATATTTTCTCATTCTTTCCAATTTTTTGACGATAATATCAAGTTTTTAATTTTTTTTATATAATCTTAAATATTCTAGAGATTATTATAATAAAATAATGTCGAGGCAGTCATAAGGACTGCCGAAAGAAGTTTAAGCTCAAAGCATTGGAATAACTGTGATATTTTTTTTTAATCAATTATAATCTGAATTATTTACATATCATAATTTTAAACTAAAATTATTAACATCAATCTGGTTTTCACTTCTATTTGCACTCGAGGCAATAATTATAAACATTTCTATACTGTTTATTAATTAATGAAATACATGACGGGCTGCAAAATCTCAATACAAAAAATCATTTTTATGCTGGTAGAGCCACGCTGAAACTATTACTGGTTTCAGCATGAATGGGTCGGCTCGCCCGGTGTAGTACCACCCTCTCACAGAAAACCGACGTGAAGTAACAGTGCTTGCATTGTTGCGTTTCGTTCGGTTAGTGAGAGCGCCGGAGGCCCACCTCCTCTCCCCTCTCCCCTCTCCTCTCACCTCTCCCTCTCCCTCCCCTAACCCTTTCCCCCAAAGGGTGGCAACACACTTGCGACATGAGTTTGACTTGACTTTTGCGAAAAAAAAAATCATCGCTAGTAATATCACTACGCGTCGCTGGTTTGGCGCAAGCGCAATACGACACGAGCAAGCGGAGATCATCTGTGACGCGAACTCAACAGTTTTTCCCCTACGAAAATCACTCGACACGGCTACAGTAGTTTTCACTTAAAAATAAAGCCACGCATAATAAACATCACAACTTTTTATATACGGCATATATCCGTGTAGCAGTGAATATTTTGAATTTTTATATTTACTATGGATATAAGATCTATCGAAGTTTTGTTATAATTTAGTTTTCTATGGTTACAAAGAACATATTTAATTTTATTACGTATGTCGAGACGCTCTAAATGAAAATTATAATAATGATTTATTTATTTTAGTATTTGCCCTCGCGGCTCTGACGTTTGCCAATGACACAGACTTACAAACAATGCTCAAAAACAGCAATGATCAATTCACGGCACAGATGTTTAATGTAAGTAACATTATATAATTTATTGTATTTGTATTACCTACATATTTATTGTACTCAAACAATGCGAGTACCATAATGAAAAATTACAATAAAAATATTATTTCTTGTATATCATAATGATTATTATGCAGAAAATTCCACTCTCGTAAACGTAAATATATAAAGTACAATTCCGAATAGAGTGTACACAAAAATTTAAATTGTTTACTCAAACTAAAATTTAAGATTACTGTTGTTGATAAGTCGACGAAATAAATTAAATTTTATCGTATTTCGAAATACGTACGTAGAAATTGATTCAGTTAAAAAGATACACGGCAAGAAGAATATTTAGGTAATGATGCAACTTGAATGAATGTGATTTGATAATCACATCTAACAAAGGTAATTTAAATGAAGTTTTTAACTTTCCAAGCATAAAAACTCATTTTAAAATTATATAACACCTTTTTGGAAATATTATCTAAATCAACTAATCGATTTTTAACGATACAATTAATGATTCTTGATTAGTGAATATTGAGATAATGAATGTTGAATGGTAAACTATGAAAATAAATATTGTCTCAATCGTCGTTAAAGGTTAGCTGTCCTGATCTGTCATAAAACGACACATGTGAAAAATACACGATATTGAATACTACGTCTCGTACTATGGAGTTGAGTTATGTCCAGAAATACAATATTATAATTACTCAGTCGCGTCATAACATTCTATTAAAACTTTTAATGTAATTGATTATACCTTATTTGAAAGAAAATGCAAGGTAATTAAATATGCTTAGCCTTATACTTACTCATTCATAATTTCATATATTCATATTTTTTCATACTATCGAATGTTTTGATTCAGGAAGTCGCTAAAGCAAATCCGGATAAGAGTTTCGTACTTTCTGCTTTCTCCGTCCTACCACCGTTAGCTCAGCTCGCTTTAGCTTCTGTTGGAGAGTCACATGACGAGCTTCTTAAGGCTATTGGCTTTCCTAATACCAACGTAGTAAGTACAACACTATTTTTTTTACAATGGTTTTTCAAATGTTTTTACCGCGTTTTTATGCAGATACTTCTTATCTTTATTACTCTTCATTACTTCTTATATTTCTTACTAAGATATATATCTTTTTTAACACTTCCTTTAAAGCCTGCAAGATTATGACTATTGTAAATGAATACATCAAAGTGCCTCAAAATTGTTAATCTACAAATAAAACTTGCGATTTATTCCTATTATTTTGATAGGTAACATGAATTACGTATAATATTTTCTATTTGTAGACTGTAGCAGTAATGACTGATCTAAACCGGGGATTACGAACTATCAAAGGAGTTACACTCGAAATGGCTAATAAAATATACGTTGCTGACGGTTATACATTAAATGATCAGATTGCTGTTCTGTCCAAAGATGTTTTCAACTCTGAAGTTCAAAATTTAAATTTTGGTAATACTAAAGAAGCAGCCAAAATAATTAACACGTGGGTGAGTTAACTCGTTTACCATCTTAGAACTAGCTATAAAATTGTCATATAGTGAATAATAGATATTGTAGGGGTGAGGATCGAGTACTTGCCTTACACATGTTCGTGGGTGCCCGTTTGTGAGAATAAAGTTGCTTGTTATTTTACAATCGTTTTATTTAGTCTGTTATAGTGGTGTTATTGTGTAACCGAATTAAAAGATTGAACGCGACTAACATTTCAAGTATTTAATAAATATATTATAATTTTAATTTAACTGTCCTGAAGCCCACATAATAAGTAGGTCGACATGCAATGTAGGTAAACGTACACATATTTTTTTCTGATTCCCATTCAAATCAAATCAAAAATGCCTTATTCAGTTTGGGCCCCTAATAAGGCATTTATGAACGTCAAAAATACTACTGGTTCGGAAAACAACCCACTCATCTCGAAGAACCGGCAAAAAACTCGATCGGATACATCTCTTAAACATGTATATCTCCAATACATCATACGATAGTATTTAGTGGATGCACAGAGAGGAGTCAATTCCAGACATCACTATCGTTTACATATTGATCTACTCTATAATAGCGTTTATTTTGTATTTTATTACACAATTATTGCAGAATAAATACATCTTGTAAGGATCAATTTATACTTAATACTGTGGACTTTAACGTGATTATTCGTCTATAATTCATATTGTGTGCATTGTAATGTTAGATACCATTATAACTTAGGTTGAAGACCACACCAATCAACGCATCAAAGATTTAGTGAGTCCCGACTCGTTAGATGACCGTACGGTTTCTGTTCTCGTAAATGCAATTTACTTTAAGGTATGCAATACTTTTCTAATTATAATAACTCTTTGAAAATTTTGTTGCACATGAAAGATTTTGGATATATCATCAGTACATAGTATAAAACAAAGTCCTCTGCCACGCTATCTATCTGCTATCTGTCTGTCTTTTCACGATAAACCCAAAAACTACTGAACGGATTTTCATATGGGTTTCACCAGTAGATAAAATGATTCATGAGGAAGATTTTGGTATATAATTTGTCAAAGTTTTTTTTTTATTATCAGGGTGGGATAGCGTCCCCGAGGACGTGCTAGTTTTTTTAAATAACTTATAGGTTTTAGCGTTTTACCATCATCACACTTGATGTTAAATGACGACATAGCCTGAGGTGGTAAACACACCAAAGCTAGAGGGAACTTGCTCTCAAGTTGCAGCTGCCGGAACACATCAACTAATGCTTGGCAACAAAATTCCATCTTGAATATGGTCGCTAACCAGGCAGATATAAAAAGTCCCATGCATTAGTTTCATCACGATGCTTCCCTCAACCGGCAGCTCCAACTAAGTTGTAAGAGCTTGAAGTTCTATGTCCATCGACGCTGTGTCCGAACACATTATCAACTAAGCTGTCATGCTTCCAAATGATTTGTATGTCCCATGTAAAATATTCAATATTATTTTTATTTTTTTCAAACTTGTTTGTTTCGCACAGAGGTCAATTTAAATTGGCAATATAAAGGGAGAGAGGAGTGATCGCAAATTGATACAATTAACTATTCACTCCCTTGACGTGTTGCATGGGTATAATATTAAAGTCACCAATATTTGTTAGTCCTGATTTAGATACAACTCAGAGAGTCTGAGAGTAATTTCAAGGTCTGTTAAATGTCTTAAGATTAGTGATCAAATGCTTAGCAAATTATTGAACGATTTGATTGCGAACTCCTTCTCCATCAAGCCCAAAATATCCATTGGACATGTACGAAGATTATCACAAAGCATTATGTGATCTAGTCTCTTCGTGCTAAATCTGGGACAATCTTGAATATTCAATATTGAAAGATTATATATTCAATAAATAATTATCCTTCCGGATAGCTACTCTGTTATACAAATCAGTTATGTAAAGAGCCACAAAAAAAATAAACTCGCACATTTATTTTAAAAGTGGCAATTGCCATGCTCTTTTATTTGTAAGAACAATTAATAAATAATTAAGAGGCTTATGCTCTATACACATCATTTTCATTATAAAGAATTTTCGTTATAAGGAAGGAAGAGAACAAATAAATGGTTTTGCGGTATATCAACCAAACTGAACTAATGTCTACGTTATTGAAAGCTTTTCGTTATAATGAACGACGTTATAAAGATATTAATTACACTGTATATCATTTATTTACTTCAAAATCTACAACATAATAAGTATGTTTGTTTACTTTTTATATACACGTTTACAGGGAATTTGGAAAGATAAATTTGATAACTATTTGACCCAAAACCGGCCATTCCACGTTACCAAAGATAAGACTATACAAGTTCCTACTATGTACCGCCTAGGAGATTACGCATACGGAGAAAGCGCCGAACTTGACGCTAAGGTTAGATATACTATAAAGGGTATTAAACGTATTAAATATTTTTGATATTTTTTAATATCTTATTATATTATTCAGCTTCTTGAAATACCTTACGAAGGCGAAGAATCGTCGTTCCTTATTGTATTGCCAAAAAATGTAGATGACATCCAGGCACTAGAGAATAAACTGAAAGATATCAAACTCTTAGAAAAAGCACAGCAAAGCATGTACGAAACTGAAGTCTATGTTTATCTACCTAAGTTTAAAATTGAAACCACATCAAAACTTAAAGATGTTTTGCAAAAAGTAAGTAATTTTATAAATTCTAATAAAAAAAAAACTCTAAGACATTAATAGCCTAATGAATTTTTTCTTCAATATACTAAGTATATAAATAAAAAATTTAATTTTGTTATATACATAAATAAATATAATTGGGGAAAAATAGCAAATAATAGTCAGGTGTAATGTGCTTTGAAAAAATATATAGTATGGGCCAATAATTCCACAAATCACTGCCTATAAACTTTCCTTTAACTACTTCTAATAATAGCATTAATACCTATATACACAAATATTAATAATAAACACTACATAGATGGAGATTATCGCCAACCTTTTAACCCACAACCTTTTAATCACCAACCAACCATTTTAAAGTTAAGATACTAAATTACAATCTGTAACAGTTTCTCTGCGGAAATCGGTAATAAGTATTTATAATTAACGTCTACTCACATGATTACATGCTATAAAGATTATACCTATATTGTTTGCGTGTTCATATTATTTATTGTAAATTATAACATATATATTTTTACAGATGAATGTGAAAAAAATGTTTTCAAGAGGAGAAGCTCGTTTAGATAATTTATTAAAAGATACTAAAAATATTTTCGTGAGTGACGCTATACAAAAAGCTTTTATCGAAGTAAACGAAGGGGGTGCTGAAGCAGCCGCTGCCGATGGTAACTATAATTATACTGCTTCTGTGTTTAAAATATTCGGAATTATAATCAAACAATCGAAATACGTAAATAGATATTTAGGTAATACAATACCAACTATTCTTTTTATAACTCTAAGATATTTAAATTTATGCAAAAAATTCAACGCTGAAGTATATAATACTTAAGGTAATTTATCGATAACATAAAGACTGTTAATGGAAAATTCCTAGTTAAACGTACCAATTCCCAATCGATTTTATAAATCTTAGAGGAGTATATGTAGGGAATATAAATATATAACAGAACTACTACTGGTTTCAGCACGAATGGGTCGGCTCGTCCGGGGTAGTACCACCCTCTCATAGAAAACCGACGTGAAGTAACAGTGCTTGCATTGTTGCGTTTCGTTCGGTCAGTGAGAGCGGCGGAGGCCCACCTCCCCTCCCCTTTCCTCTCTCCTCTCCCTTTCCCTCCCCTAAACCCTTTCCCCCAAAGGGTGGCAACGCACTTGCGACTCCTCTTGTGTTGTTAGTGTCTATGGACGGTGGTGATCAGTTAACATCTGGTGACCCATCTGTTCGTTTGCCATCTATGACATAAAAAAAAGAAACAATAGTTGAAGATTTTAAAACACAAAGTACATTTCGAAAATATGTATAGAATATTTAAAATTAAATAATGTTTTTTAGCTTAACAATTTTTACTAAATTTCAGCATTATTTTCCACAAATTCTGCAAGAGTAAATAAACACCGCTATAACTTTCGTCGTTGAACCGACCTTTTTATTATATGTTGAAGTACCAACAAATTATCCCATTTAACGAAGTATTCGTTTTTTAAGTACCTTCTAGGTACTAATTTAAATTTGTATGACAATGGCATGAGCTTCACATATTTGTACATGATTAAAACATATTATAATTTTTTACTCACTCATATATATGTACCACATTAAAATAAAAGAACTACGTAGTATAATATAACAACTTAAATTTTATAGATAAATGGTGCAGGAATTGTACAATTGACGAGTAAATGACTAAATGGTTTGCATAACTGCTATAGAATTATTATTATTAAACGCCGATTAATATCTTAAAAATTTATTGAAATAAATAGTCCTAAACGGTAATTTTAAAAAACTGCCCCCTAGTGATGAAAGTTCACCGCCTACATAAACATGTATGCTTCAGGATCTAGGGTAACATTAATTTGTAGTCCGATGAAGCTGTGAAGGCAGGTCAGACCAATAGTGTAGTGACTTAAAAACAAAATTAATTATTTCGATAAATTTTTCACAAAATATTTATGAGTTCCTATACCATATTTGATTAATGAAGGCGTTATTTTGTGAAAATCCACCACTGAATATTAGAGAGTGTACGTTACTTTGCACTTCCGCCTGGAGTGCTATCGGACAATCAACTTTCGGCGGAAATGCTATATAATGTCCACTTTAATATTCTTATAACTTGACGTAAATCGTAAGTATTATTTATCTCACCAGTTTACCAATGGTTTACTTCACACATCGGTACGGACTAACGTTTTTTGCCTACACAAATTTGTCAGTAGAAATGAAACTGAAACAGTGCAGGAACACATGCGATAGACACGAGCATGTCCGTCGCTCCGGGCAGTTAACCTGCTCAGGCCTATGGGCAGTTAAATTGCACAGGCCTATGTGGTGGAGGTGCATTGTGCTGATGCGACTCCTACAGTTCGTTAGGGGGGGGTGACACCCATTTCCTTTAGAGGGGTCCACCATTTTGACCCCTCAGGCCGCAGTTTGGGCCCCTTAGGAAGGGACAACACCTGTTGGAGGAGCAGACGTAGTATCGATTAGACAGTCCCTCCGGCCAAAAGGTGTAAGAAGGTACCATGGGTTTTTAGTCCGTGTGACTCGGGCATATCCATCCTCTGCTCCCCGGCGAGATGGATATACGTTAGGGATTTCTCCATGGAGAAAAAAAAAGAACACATGCGTTCACAAGAACAATATAATTAAATATCAGTTTCATCTTCATAGGCCTTAGGTGTCCTCCCGAAGAATACTATGAACATGATCACCACGCCAACCCACGACGTATTGGCGATTTCAAACTCCGATAAGTCTGATAGGACAAGATCATTTCTCAGGTTCAGGTTTCCTCATGATGTTTTCCTTCACCGTGAGCCGTTAGTGTTACCAATTTAAATTAGTAAATATACGGGAATTCCAAAAAAATCGTTCGTTCAAACCTGCGGATATCGGATTGATATATCACCGTTCAAACCACTAAGCCACCACGACTACTGTTATTGATTTGAACATGATAAATTCAAATAATACACTGGCAATAACCAAGCCTTTATACAGAAGCGACGTTAGTGCCTCAGTATACGTAATAATAAAAATTACTACGGGCCAATTTATGGAGAAAAATGGACGTTTTAGTTTACGTTATGTTTTAGTATAATTGAATTTCCATTTAAAAGCCGACGTGTAATTGTTTCTGCTATGATTTCCTTTCGATTATAATCCTTGTAGTGTGAAAGGTAGATAGATGGTAACATAACTAATGATAGTTAAGAAGTTTCTTACAGTGACAGTCTTTATCCAATAACATTCAAAACCAACAAATTTCATAAATAAATTAAACTTTTCTTCCAAGCAATCTATAACTATTAATATATAATATGTCTCTATTTCATATTTATAGAAATGTGGAGATACATGAGTATAGTTATTATTGTTTTTTTTGGATAATTTATATACTTATTTGTTTTCAGCATTTTACGTAGTATTTGATAGTATTAGCCTTGACATCCCGTTACAGTTTAACGCGAATAGGCCATTTTACTATATCCTAAAACATGAAGCTATATCGTTATTTAACGGAATATTGTATGAACCCAAACTTTAAAATAATATGCATTCAGGTATAATCTTCTATATTCTCTTAATAATGCATGCAGTAACCGTTCATGAAAATCCTTTTTAACTCGAAACATCCTGTAACAACTTTGTTATTGCAACAAATTTCTTAAACAAAACAATTGCGAAATACGAAATTCTATACTTATATATGGTTTCTAATAGTTTCACTACTATTTACTTTTACTATTTATCTTAGATTATATTAGACACGAGAATTTTTTATTATTATTTTCCTTATCCATTTATCGAAACGCAAAATATTATTTCCTAGACATAAAATTATTAGTTTGATAACCAAAATATAATATTACTGGAGCAAAATAATGAGATAAAATCTTAGCGAAATAATTTATGATATGAATATATTATACGAAATAAATATCCTAATACGACCAAAATTTAAATTCATGAGATATGACTTCGACTTAGGTTTACTTAGTATTGCAAGTTTAGATATCTATAATTACACGAGGGATAATTAACCTTAATTTAAAAAAATCTGCATTTGTTTGTTATTATTTTATTATGAAACTTTATTTCTCCACTTCATTTGGTAATATCACTTTTATTTTCGAAATAAATTCCGTGTCGAAGCAAAAACAATATTATTATATTATAAAGAAAGCTATATATTATAGAATACCCTCGTTAGACATAACTTCGTAATTATAAGGTAAAGATTAAAGATCTCTAATCATTAGTTAAATCCTGGGAACGTTTCAGTACTTAGGCTCGATTCACACTATGATGCCGTTCACGGTCCGATCTCGCTCCGGTCTCGGTCCGATCAAATCTCGCTGTGTCTACACTACTAGTTCGACAATCAGTCTGTCTCGATCCATGGTCGACATAGGACGTTTCTCTATTTTATATCTTTGAAGTCGACACCTCAATCATATGCCAGCCGAAAAGTGACAACCTGATATGAAAAATCCAATCCCATCAAAATCGGATCTATAGCTTTTGAGAAAATCGCGGGCACACATACATACGGATCGAATACAGAACCTTCTTTTTGAAGTTAGCAGAAAATAGAGGTAGCTTTACACGCAGTGATATACTATTACAAAATTTAATTTTTCAACCTGAACTCATTGTCTGAGAAAGCCCAAATAACATAAAACTGAACATGTATTAGTAGACTACATATTATCAAATTAGACTGTAAGTCGAAAGAATAAAATCATAAAGGAAATATTTAGTACATTCCTCGCCAATCTTTTTGAGCATTCTGAATATAGCTTTCAGTTCGGGTTTCTGCGTAATAGGTACAGTCAAGAATTTAATACAAATCAACGTTAAAATATTGAGATATAATATATAATCGGTTATAAGAATCAAAAACTGACATTTTTTTATACTTGTGTTGATGTTATACATATAATATGATACGTATTTATAACTAAATTTCTTTTCTGCACACATATATTTCGTGCTGTTAAAAATACTGACGAGTGCTGTATATTGACTAGTCTTTCATAAGCTTTAACCTCACCTACCTGCCTACCTACTAACTCACCTAAAAGCCCTGATAAACAAGGGATACGGGGCAGGGGAAGGATCGCGTGTTCTAACAGTCCACGAATCTCAGGGATTGACCTTCAAATCGGTGGTGATCCTGCAAACAAAAGGCAGAAGGATGCAAATCCACGATAGTGTTTCACATGCTATAGTGGCAATATCCAGACACACTCACACCTGTGTCTACTATACCGACGTGACTGATGACGCGGTTAGTAGGTTCATCCATCGGGCCATGGACGCTCCGGCGCGGCATATTGTGGATTATAACTTAAAGATGGCGATAGGGGACCGGAATGAAACCGCCATGAATGCAATAACGTCTAAAACAGCTAAATAAATAAATATATATATATTAAAAAAAAAACTATAGCAAAAAATGGTGCGGACCGAGAGTCTGCAGATAAGAAGAAAGAAAAAAAACGTCACCTACGAATTTCAGTTATTTAAAGTATTTAATATTTTTTCATAAAATTCACCATATTTCAACGAGTCCCAATAAAGTAGATTACATCAAAACATTGCTCTGTCGTCAGTGGATATTTTAGTATTATAATTTAATTTTTATCTGATACGTAAAGGGTTTTTATATACCGGTTTTTATTATTTTATCGAATCTGAATAGATAGGAAAGTATTCTTAGGCATGACATTGTTACAACCTTACGGGTTGACTCGTATCTTATGTATGGGAACTTGAACTATCAGGATGGTATTTGTAAAAGCAAATAGGTTATAAAACCCATCTCACTGCAGTCGTAACTACTAAAATGTTAAAGTTTGTCCAAAACAGTATTTTTTATTATTATCTGCATGTTTGTGATTATTATTAATATTATTTATTTTTTCTTTTTCGTTGTTTCATTGTTGCAGCTTTTGAAATAATAAATACGAGTGCAATTATGAGTATATATGAGCCGAAATTATTTAAAGCAGACCGACCCTACTGTTTCTTCCTTAAAAAGGGGAACATTATTTTATTTGCTGGAGTCTACAACCCATAGGTACTTGCTATTTATGTCTGAAATCTTTATAATTTTTTCATGGATACGCATGGATATATATCGTATATTTCGAATATTACTTGTAGTATGGAAACTTGCAAAGTAATATTGCATGTTATTTTCGTATATATTTGATATGGTGATTTAAAAAAATATCATGGTCGATAGATTTTGTTATAGTTGATACGTTGTTTTAAACGATTTCTTATATCCCTTTATTTATTAACTTCCTGGTAAAATCAGATTAAAAGGTGAAATATGCACTGTTAATAAATTGAGTTATTATGTTTTTTAGTAATATTATAATCCTATGGATAATAAATAGATTTATTTCACTTTATTCTACACTAACTAGTTTTTACCAACCAGCCAACCAGCTCGTTGCCATGACTTTGGTATAGTGAAAAGTAAAGTTCAAAATAAGTATATTTATTAAATAAAAATAAATAATAGTTTAAAAAAACACGCTTTCATAAAAAATCCAACTAGTTTATATACGAATTGTTAGTGTAAAAATAATACCAAATACTTGAATTTCGATAGGAAGTAGCACTTCCAAATAATCTTTATTTAAACTCAATATTGTATTTTGTAATGCAGCTTAGATATGTTAGAAGTTATTAATAGCACTTTTAAGGCAAATCTTCATTATTATTGTTTTATCCACGTCAGCAGCTTAAAATTCATTATGATGGAATAGAAAGCTTATAACCTTCTAAATAGAAAAACCAGATAAATTACATTTTTAAATACATCTTATATTTTTCAGGTACTCTACTTTCCTTAATATACAAATATTACAATAATGGGAAAAGTCAACTCGAAAATCTTTGTTGGGACCCAATAAATGTGTTGAAAACAAGTTTTATCTTTATTTTTCATTTCATATATTCTTTCATTATATTTCATTCATATAATAATATCATTAGTAAATTTATTTTATACAACAATTTGAAATTAACACAGAATTTTTACCGAGTCTGTTATCACAAAGTTTCAGTGATAAACTTTATTAGTAGCATTTAAAAAAATCAATGAAACCATATATACATATTTCATCACAAATACTTACATGGGAGACGTTTATCAATATATTCCTCCAATATCAATAAAAACAGAGAAGAAATTGAACTAACATTTTCTCTGTCATTAAAAGTAGATTTACACTGTGAGAAACTATAGAGCAAAAAAGTATTTTTAAGGGTTTCAAAAGTGTTTCATTAATGTGTACTTTTTCCAGATATGGAATTTATTCACATTATTAAATATATGTATATACCAGGTGACTGTTTAAAGATTAGCACTGGGGTAATTTATGGTCACAATAACATAATAATATCAAAACAAATACTAATAAACATAAAAGAGAATCTTAGTTAAAGTTTGTTCTCAAACTTATAAACGTAAAAAAATCACACCTCGCTTCAATGAACAAAACTCAAGGGGCGCTTTTCACGGTTAATTACGTAACTATATTACTATATGAAGAGTTCGTTTCTGCGTAAATCACCTGATGTTGAGTGTATATCACATTTCTCGGGATTTTTAGATCAAATATTAAACATCTATTTTTTTATTGATTTCGAACGTTAAGCAAGTAATTAGTAATCTGTGATAATTAAAGTATATAAACATGCTTTATTTTAAATTAATCTGACTTTCTCATATCTTGCCCTATTTATAGATTTTACCAAAAAAAATTAATACGACGCCTCGAAGTGGAACCTACTAAGATTAAAATATACGACATAAAAACATAACAATAAAAAATTTGATATTTGCAGATGCTTATGAAAAATTATTAATGAAAATGATAAAATGAAGTATGTAAATAAATATGACTATATGGGAAGTTCATGTAAAATCCAAAACACACTGAAATGCCATTCAAAATTATCATCATTATACACCGGGCCTTAGGCAATCCTACTCAAAACAACCTAGCGGTTCCTGTTGTTAACTGTCTTCTTTCTGGCAATTTCAGTTAAATTTTTGTATTTTTCGGTCAAGTTATTTTATATTTATAGCCTAAAAACGTTACATGCACAAATGGTTGTCTGTAAAGTCGGTTAACGACTCGGACGCATCGGCCGATGGAGTGGAAGAGAGATAGATGCGTCAAAAGCCGAACGCTTAGGCCGATCGCGCCTCTATATCGCTTGTTCCGCGCTGTTGCTGGCACGCTCGTCTCAGACGGAACGTGACAATGAGTCATGCTTTTTCGTGCGCGCAGACGGCATCCATCGATTTATAAGACACTATCTCGTCAAAAATCTTATAATGCTTAGTATTGGTTTAGTAAATAACAATCATTATAATGCGATTTTCCGAAATAATTTTATTATTTATAATTGTATAAGCAATAGATCTACTATAATTATAACGTATTACGTACATATTAATTATGGCGTATTAAAAACAAAATAATAAATACATAAATTTTTATAGAAATCAATAGTTCAAGTAGGCGTCATCTATCCACCAAATTTAAAAGAAACTTAGGTAAACGAGAGTAACTTCACTAGAACTTTGCATAGATATCGTTTTTAAAAGTTTGTAATGTAAGTAATATTTTACTGCTTTGTAAATGGAAACAAATGAGGAGCTGTGGTTGGTTGAAATTAATCATTTGTCAAACTCATAAACGTACACGAACTACATCGAACGCATCTCATTGGTTAAAAACTCGGTTTTCATGACGGGATTCTTGAATTTCAGCAGTGACTGCAAAATACGAATTTCGTTATAGCAATGATTGGTAATTATATTTCGCTTAGTTGCTAATAAATCACATTTGTTTAATATATTGAGATATTTATTCAATATTGCGAGTGTAGCACATAGCATTGATTGGTAAGTGGTAAATACGATAAATCGAATTTTTCAGTACAGTATGAAATTTAGCACCTTAGGTTTTAGGTTTTCGTAAAAAAATGTTGCAGGTTTTTGGAATAAGTAATAAAATACATTTCAATCAATTTTAGAAATGTCTGTATATCTGTGTGTGTCTGTTTGTATGAACCAAAACAAAAATCGGCTGAGTGCCTTAAGCGCTCGCCTTAGTAGTCCGGTGAAGCTGTAAAGACCTTGCCAGGTCAATAGCATAGTCAGTTCGAAAAAAAAAAAAAACAAAAAAATTTCGCTTAGTTGCGAATAAATCACATTTGTTTAATATATTTATTCAATATTGCGATTTTAACACATATCATAGATTGGTAACTGGTAAATACAATAAATCGAATTTTTCAGTACAGTATGAAATTTAGCACCTTAGGTTTTAGGTTACTTTTTAGGTTTTCGAAAAAAAATGTTGCAGGTGTTAAGGAATAAGTAATAAAATACATTTCAATCAATTTTAGAAATGTCTGTATATCCGTGTGTGTGTCTGTTTGTATGAACACGCATCAATGCTAAAATACTGCGTTCATGATAAAACCTCTTGAAGAAAAATCATAAAGCATATCTTTAAGTGACATTTTGTCTTGGTTTCACTAAAATCGGTTCACTCTATCAAAAGTTACTGTAATTTAAATAACGACGCGACTTAAGTACGAAGTAAAAGTAGATAAGTAAATGGACTTAATACATTCAAATGATTTTATTGTACATTTTATTGCTATCAATTCAGAAATGTAATTATAAAGGAACAAACGAAAATAGCCAGCTGATAAAGTTACTTTGGCTTTAACAATATCGGTGCGGATTACATACAGTATAAATATACCTAGATCTACGCTTAGATTAATATGATGCAAACTGTATTGGCGATTCACAAACTTCGAGAAACTAGGAGTTTTATATATTCCCACATACGAACATCATTCCCAACATCAATGCACCGCTCAAACCACTCAGTTGCCACGATATATACAATCATGTTAATAGTTTATTAATGTCTATAAGTAAGAATACTATCATCATCATATATATTAATATGTGAAGCCTAAACTTTGTACCCCTTTTTAAAGGAAATGCGTGAACGGATGAACGTGAAACTTGGCATAGTTAAAGTTTATATGGAGGAGAAGTGCAGAAAGCTTTTTATTTTATATAAAATGCATTAGAAGTACATTAAATTAATTAAAATATGCATGACTCACACTAATGCTTCAATTTTACACAACATATACACACATGTAAATAAAAAAGACATTTTGAGATCTGTCAATAAAGGACTTCAAAAAAGGTTGTGAAGGAGGTTGCTATGCTCGACTGTATGTATTATTTTACTCTTACGTTCCAATTACCCTTTCTCATTCTACATTGAATGATATTAACCCTAATAAAATTCAAAATAAAAAAAAACAATGAACTATGGTCGAATGTCGACTACTTATACCCACTACCCACTAGTTATAAATTAGTTATAAATGTGTACATGTATTTTTCTGGATAGGTATAGCTCTTATCTGCGGGCCCAAGATTATAAATAACCGATAGCACATAAAACTATTGTCAGATGGAAACTTTCTCCCCTTATCTCCTTCATTGGTATAGATATCATAATTTATTTTTCACAGTTTCAAAACTTAAACCATTTCATCGACTTCTAATCCCTGCAATTACCATTTATATTAATCTAAATTTATATATAAATATGAAGTTTAATAGAAGTGTCCATAATTTATCGAAGATGGTAAAAATATTAAAATCCGAATATTAAGCCGGTCTTATACAATCTGTGGTTTCGTTAAATTCACAGTAAATTGTGCTGATAACACTAATGACCTTGACTCTTATGCAGTTATCGAAGTTAGTAAATATATACATATAGCGAACAATAATATTTTTCGTTGCCAAATATCACTATATTTGCATATATTTTATATATGTATATATTTTTCCCCGTAAATAAACCAAAACAATATTTTTCAACTCCTTTTCTTCGAACATCACGCTATGATTCACAAATTGCGTCACAGGTCGCACTTACGTTCTGTAGAAGTATTATACACTTCTTATAAATAAGTGAGCACTCACAAACTGGTCAGTGTTGGACCGGCACCCGACAGAGACGATAGCCGCAATCAACATGAAGATTATAATTTGCAGTAAGTTATAAGTGACTTTAAAACATTTTCAATAACATCCTTATCTGCCTAATTAATTGTAGCTTATTTAATTAATTGTATATGTTATACATAAGATACAGTTAATAATATTATCTAATATACTCACACACACACAATAAGTTATAAACAGAGTTATTTCTTGATATAATAGTTCATACGTAGACAATTTTCATAAATATATTAACAACAAAACAATCAACATCTGCAAATATCATCTCACTGTTACGAACAAATTTGATATGTATAATCTGTTAATACCTATATATTAACTTCATTCATCTATTTCCAACATCGATAGTTACGACATTACAAAAATGCAAATGTAATTATTCTGTAAACATCATTGACCGCGGCCATCGGGATTCCCTAACACATTAAAGCAGACTCACTTGTTACTCGACCGGTTTTCCGTGTACAAATAACCTCACAAGTATGTATGTATATATAGTACACGCTTTACTTACTGCTATGCAAAACTGAAACCGGTATTCGGTTGACTGTATAAAATACGAAGATATTTTTATCTCAGCGTCTGTCTGTTTTTATGTCCGGATCTGGACTCGAAATTTTATACCTGGGAAGTTTGTATCATTTCTCGATTGATTGCACATTGAAATTGTAAAAAATATTTTTAGAAACCATAAAAAAATCAAAGTAATATTTTTTTTTATTTTCTATTGGTCTTTTCGAAATGTTGTATATAGGAAATATATACTATTCCAAAAATGATCAATATAAGTCTTATTAATTGCACAAAACTTGACAAATATAAGTAATAGTTTTAGAAATAATAAAGTATATCCTTATGTAAATATAATAATAACTCAAATTTTTATCCTATTCTTTTCTGTATCCTTTATAGCCTATGAAAGAAAGTAAGATAAATTTAAATAAGTTATGACTTTCTTAATACATAAGTATAAATCCGAAATAAATTTTATAATCATATGAACATGAGTTAACTTTATATATACACTAGCGGGCCCGGCAGACGTTGTCCCGCCCTGACTAAAAATAAATCCTTGACATTTTATATACCAAAACGTTTCTCATGAATCATTTTATCCACTGGTGAAAACCGCGTTAAAATCCGTTCAGTAGTTTATTTTATACTATATAATGATTTCTTCTGTACGTGGGTGTCACTGAACTGCTCCTAAACGGCTGGACCGTATTGATGAAATTTTGTGTCCGTGTTCGAGTGGATCCGAGAATGGTTTAAATTCACAATTGGAGCCGGTAGGTGGCGCTGCGGTTGAATTTTAGATTTTTTTTATTATCAAGGCAAGACAACGTCCGCCGGGACCGCTAGTATTTTATATATATAATTCAGTAAAAGTGTTTACATATACCGAAATCAGTGTCGTAGACTCATAAAGCATATTTACTAAAACGATACAAAATTTCTAAAGATCATCGTTGAATATGCCTTTTGTATATTGTAAATCCATTTTATAAAACCGGTATAAATCTTACAGCAAAATTAGTGATAAAAGGACTTGGTAATTCCATACTAAAAAACAAATGACCACGTCCAATTTAAAATCAGTCCACTTTAAGATCAGTCGTGCAAAGCATATTGCAGATATCCTTTTTGATATTTAAATGTTCCTATGTAGTATTTAATATCTTCGTGAAACCAGATTTTTTTGTCATGTTTCTTACCTGTGTTTTTAAATTATTGTTTTTTTCCTTAATTATGCCTCATCGTTTCAAACAAGAATCTTACTCGCCCACATAACCGACGAATCCTTGACGCTATATTTATTGCAAGAATATTAGTTAAACAGAACAATTTCCTTGATCAATATACTGTAACCACAAATCAAGTGAATTAAAAAAAAACATGTGCCTAATTACTTGTTGGTGAAAGTTTAGTTTAGTTTCTCTTCACATCTATCTATGAGGTTGGAATATAGTCCGAAAGTGAACCAGACTGGACACCAGACGATAATGTCCCAGTTAATTAAAAATTATAGTCAGCCTACAAAAATTATATCGACATTGGAAAAACAAAATAACTCACCAGCCATTGACAGTCTTACGTTAGTTATCATTTCCACTATCGAAATTATGACAATAAATTCATTGTTATTAATATTAAATATTCTAGATTTTATTATTATAAAAAAAATTCGAGGCAGTCATAAGGACTGTCGATAGAAGTGAAAACTGAAAACAATGTAATAACTATGTTATTTTTTGTATTATTAAATCAACCTTAGTCTGAATTATTTGAATTTCATAATTTGTGAATTAAAATTATTAAGGGTAGTCTGATTCTCACCTCTATTAACAATCGGAGGAATAATTATATAGATTTCTACACAGTTTATTAACTAATGAGAAATATAATAGGCTGTACAAGGTTGATACAAAATATCAATATTATATTTACACAGGCCGCTATTCTACGTGTCGCTAGTCTAATGCAAGCGCAATACACAAGCCAAGGTCGTTGGTGACGTGCACCCATAAGTTTTTCCCCTACCAAAATTACTCGATGCGGCTACAGTAGTTTTGACTTCAAAAACTTTACATGACTAAACTAAAGCTTTTATTTTATAATTTTGAATATATTAAAACCACATACATCAAAAATAAAAAACGCAACTTTTTATCCGAATAACAGCGAATATACATCACTTTTCGATTTTTATAATATAAGATTTATGAAACTTTTGTTATAATTTATTTTTGACGTGATAACGTCTTATAAATCGATGAATGCTGGCTGCACGCACGAAAAAGCATGACTCATGCTCACGTTCCGCCTGAGCCGAGCGTGCAAGTGAGAGCGCGGAACAAACGATGGAGAGGCGCCATCGGCCTAAGCGTTCGGCTTCTGACGTATCTATATATAATAATTCAATTCATAAAAGTATGCAATTTCTCATCAATGTTTTTTTCATGACGTTATATCGTGATTTTATTGTCCGTAAACCGACTTCACAGAGAAACAATTTTTTGTTTATTACAAAAATCATATTTAATTTTTACACATTTGTCGAAACACACTAAATCAAAATTATAATATCATTTATATTGTTTTATTATATTTTTATTGTATTATTATATATATTTGTTTTTTTTTTTCAGTATTTGCCCTCGCGGCTCTGACCTTGGCCAATGACACAGACTTACAAACTATGCTCAAGAACAGCAATGATCAATTCACCGCACAGATGTTTAATGTAAGTAACATTTCAAGTAGACGTGCAATGTTGTCATACTTTATTATATATATAATTCACTACAAGTAACATAATGACGTAATGTGATAACGAATACAAAATATATATTGAAAATTATTATTTATTGTATATCATAATGATTGTTATGCAGAACATTCGACTCTGGTATACGTAAATATAAAGTATAATTTTGAATGGAGTGTAGATACACAAAAATTTAAATTGTCTACTCAAACTAAAAGTTATGATTACAGTTGATGAATCGACAAAATAAATAAAATTTTATTTTATTTTGAAACACTTATGTGTATTTTTTTAAGGTAAAAAGCTACACGGCAAGAAGAATAGGCAATCATGCAATTTGAATAAATGTGGTTCGATAACAACGTCTAATATAGGTGATGCAAATGATGTGTTCAACTTGCCAAGCCTATATACTCACAATAAAATTAAATAAGAGCTTATTGTAAATAACAACAAATATTATCTAAATCCCCTAATTGGTTACCTAGTTAATTGAATTGGTAATGGTTATTGATTAGTTAATTAATATTGAATGGTAGAGTTATAAAACTATGTAAATAAATATTGTCTTGATCAACTTTAAAATGTTAGTTGTCCTGTTCTGTCATAAAAGGATAGATGTGAAAAAGATACGATATTGGATACTACTCTCATTATACGGTTGAATTGTGTCCAGAAATACAATATTATAATTACCCAGTCGGGTCATAAATTCTACCCAAAAACTTTTGGGAGTCAATTTCGCTCCCTCACACCAGATTAGGCCATCTCGGCAGCGGCTCAAGCCTAGGTCCGTTCCCTCGGGGTGGAGCCCTTGAGAGCGCTGCTCGCGCGACACAGTGACACGAAATAGTTTAGAAAATTATACGATACGAAATATATATAAGAGTTGTTGAGGTATGTATGCTTGGTACACATATATGTTTCAACAACGTATGAATGACTTTGCGAATTGCATGTATCAGGCAACAGCGCAAGCCGAGGTGTGGCGTGCACCCTTGAGCTAGTTGTCAAATAAAATAGGCTAAGTGCCTTGCCTTAGTAGTCCGGTGAAGCTGTTAAAACCTTGATAGATCAATAGCTTAGTCAGGTCGAAAAAAAAAATTTCAAAAACTTTTGATGTGATTAAATATATGTTATTTGATAATTGATTAAAAAAATAGATATGAAATGACAGGTAATTAAATATTCTTAGTCTTTTACATAGTCGATGCGATCAGTCGTCGATCACAGTACGCACCACATTCATACCTATTCCTACCGATGGTTTAACAACCATAGTTCCTCTGATAGATTACAAATTCTGATGACGTTTAGTGCAGACTTTCTTCTCCAAATGTTTCCATATCTTGTAATCCACAGGGTATAAATCACGCCGACAGAATAGAGCCAGTCTTCACACCCGATAAAGTTAATTCCACAAGCGGTCAACCAGTTTTGTTTGCTTTGTGCCCTATGACCTGACGCAGAATGCGTTAATCGTGTTTGTTTTCGAATATTTTTTGGAAAATGGTTCCAATATTATTTGTTAGAACAATATTTTGGTACACAATAGCACTGGTTTTCATATTTTTTTCACAGAAAAGCACCTCAGTTAAGGCAGAATATGAGACTTCAAGCCAAACCATGAGCGATGCACGACAATTCCCTCGCCCTACCCTCGGAATAAGCGCGCTCGCTACTTCACTGCTGTAGGCATACATCTTACCATTTTGTTTGTTATAACTTTCTTCGATGTATTATTTTTTTTCTTTTCCTACCTATCGGCGTAACAAAGACCGAGATCTTTCCCAAGTCTTTTTTTCAAACGCTCGTGTACATAATGTTGATAAGTCGACGAAATAAATTAAAATTTATCGTATTTCGAAATACGTACGTAGAAATTGATTCAGTTAAAAAGATACACGGCAAGAAGAATATTTAGGTAATGATGCAACTTGAATGAATGTGATTTGATAATCACATCTAACAAAGGTAATTTAAATGAAGTTTTTAACTTTCCAAGCATAAAAACTCATTTTAAAATTATATAACACCTTTTTGGAAATATTATCTAAATCAACTAATCGATTTTTAACGATACAATTAATGATTCTTGATTAGTGAATATTGAGATAATGAATGTTGAATGGTAAACTATGAAAATAAATATTGTCTCAATCGTCGTTAAAGGTTAGCTGTCCTGATCTGTCATAAAACGACACATGTGAAAAATACACGATATTGAATACTACGTCTCGTACTATGGAGTTGAGTTTTATCCAGAAATACAATATTATAATTACTCAGTCGCGTCATAACATTCTATTAAAACTTTTAATGTAATTGATTATACCTTATTTGAAAGAAAATGCAAGGTAATTAAATATGCTTAGCCTTATACTTACTCATTCATAATTTCATATATTCATATTTTTTCATACTATCGAATGTTTTGATTCAGGAAGTCGCTAAAGCAAATCCGGATAAGAGTTTCGTACTTTCTGCTTTCTCCGTCCTACCACCGTTAGCTGTGCTCACTTTAGCTTCTGTTGGAGAGTCACATGACGAGCTTCTTAAGGCTATTGGCTTTCCTAATAATAACGTAGTAAGTACAACACTATTTTTTTACAATATTTTCAAAGGTTTTTCTACCACTTTAGTATTCAAGTACTCAGTAGTATTTTTATTAGTATACGTAGCAGTATTTTTTTTAATACTTTCTTTCCTCAAAATTGTTACTCTACAAATAAAAGAAACGATATATTCTTAGTACAATTTATGTATTTTAATAGGTAATATAACAAGAATATTAATTATGGTAATATGTTCTATTCATTTTATATTTACAGACTATAGAAGTTATGACTGATCTAAACCGAGGATTGCGAACTATCAAAGGAGTTACACTCGAAATGGCTAATAAAATATACGTTGCTGACGGTTATACATTAAATGATCAGTTTGCTGTTGTGTCCAAAGACGCTTTTAACTCTGAAGTTCAAAATTTAAATTTTGGTAATACTAAAGAAGCAGCTAAAACAATCAACACGTGGGTGAGTTAACTCGTTTACCCTTTTTGAATTAGACTGTCAACTAATAATAAAATTTTCATACGTTTGAGGAACCTAAACAAGCGGCACGGTGAAGTTTTTTTTAAATTGCAGCACGGCAAAATGACTGCACTCCGCCTGATGGTAAGCACAGTACAATTCAAAAACAATGTTGGCCACTGAGTGACACACTATTCATCGCTGGTCGCCGCTGTCATGCCAGCCTACGAAAAGCTGGATATGCACAGGCTGATCCCGAAACACGACCCGCAGAAGAAAATCTCTATGACGATCTTTATCGCCATATACATGGTGGTTGCGACCTAGTCAGGCTGTAAAGCCCTACCACCCCGCTTTCGCCATTGCCTCGTTCGTTATTCAGCAGGGTGCACCACGTGCAGGTGACCACGTTATACCGACCTGATAATACAAAAAAAAACCTAACCTAAACCTTCCCCATGAATCGCTTTATTGACGGGTGAAAACCACATGATAATTCGTTGAGTTGTTTTTAAGTTTATCACGAACAGACAGACGTGGCAGATGACTTTGTTTTGTAATATGTAGTGATCATAGAGGTTTTTTATTACCATTATTTTGTATTTATTACACAATTATTGCAGAATAAGTAAATATTGTAAGGATCCAATAATGCTTAACGCTATTAAGTTTAACGTGATCATTCGTCTATAATTCATATTACGTGCATTTTAATGTTATATTTTATTTCCGAATTTAGGTTGAGGACCACACCAATCAACGCATCAAAGATTTAGTGAGTCCCGACTCATTAGATGGCAGTACGGTTTCTGTTCTCGTAAATGCAATTTACTTCAAGGTGTGTATTATTTTTTTAATTATTGTAACTCTTCGGAGATCTTGTTACATAAGCACATGATAGGATGGTATGAATCATTTCGATGTCCGATGTAAAATATTCAATATTGAAAGGCTATTTATTAAATGATAAATAATCCTTCCTGGTAGCTATTATATATAGTGTATATACCTATATATTATAATCTAGTGTTATGTATAAAGGAGCAACCAAAAATATAATCCCATGAACATTCGTCTATAATTCATATTACGTGCATTTTAATGTTATATTTTATTTCCGAATTTAGGTTGAGGACCACACCAATCAACGCATCAAAGATTTAGTGAGTCCCGACTCATTAGATGGCAATACGGTTTCTGTTCTCGTAAATGCAATTTACTTCAAGGTGTGTATTATTTTTTAATTATTGTAACTCTTCGGAGATCTTGTTACATAAGCACATGATAGGATGGTATGAATCATTTCGATGTCTGATGTAAAATATTCAATATTAAAAGGCTATTTATTAAATAATAAATAATCCTTCCTGGTAGCTATTATATATAGTGTATATACCTATATATTATCTAATCTAATCTATATAATCTAGTGTTATGTATAAAGGAGCAACCAAAAATATAATCCCATGAATATTTTAACAGTGGCAATTCCCATGCTGTTTAACTTAATCTGTAAGAACATTTCATTTAATTTTCAATTTAGAGAGCTATGCCCTCTTTTTTACGTGGGAAATTCCTTATGGATACACCACCCTCTCGGGGGAGAGGGTGGGTTATGTCCGTCTCGCACGGACTAAAACCCCACGGTGTACGTCTACCGCTAAGTTGGGGCGGCACGAGATCTCTATAGACTTCATCGTGCCGCCTCAGCGGTTGGCCCAGCAGCGATATCGCTGCCGCCGGGCCTCATCCTGTTAGGAGACAGCCGGGTACACACCGGCTGTCTCCTCCGTCCGCCGGGAGAGACCTATGCCCTGTAACAAATAATTCATTTGGGAACAAAAACTATATTCTCGACTTATATCATCAATGTAATTCATAATCTTTAGCATTATGAGTATTGTGATGATGTTTGTTTACTTTTTAAATACACGTTTACAGGGAACTTGGAAAGATAAATTTGTTAAGGAGTTGACCCATGACCGTCCATTCCACGTTACCAAAGATAAGACTATACAAGTCCCTACTATGTACAGAAGAGGAGATTACGTATACGGAGAAAGTAACGAACTTGATGCTAAGGTTAGACATACTATAAGGTATAAAGAATATTAAACATATTCAGCCGGGTACACACCGGCCGCCTCCTCTGTCCGCCGGGAGAGAGATATGCCCTGTCACAAATGATTCATTTTGGGACAAAAACTATATTCTCGACTTATATCAACAATGTACTTCATAATCTTTAGCATTATGAGTATCGTGATGATTTTTGTTTACTTTTTAAACACACGTTTACAGGGAACTTGGAAAGATAAATTTGTTAAGGAGTTGACCCATGACCGTCCATTCCACGTTACCAAAGATAAGACTATACAAGTCCCTACTATGTACAGAAGAGGAGATTACGTATACGGAGAAAGTACCGAACTTGATGCTAAGGTTAGATATACTATAAAGAATATTAAACGTATTTAAAAAAAAATGTTTTAAAATCTAATTAAATTATTCAGCTTCTCGAAATACCTTACGAAGGCGAAGAATCGTCGTTCCTTATTGTATTGCCGAACAATGTTGGTGACATCCAGGCACTAGAGAATAAACTGAAAGATATCAAACTCTTAGAAAAAGCACAAAAAGACATGTACGAAACTGAAGTCGATGTTCACTTGCCTAAATTTAAAATTGAAACTACTACAGATCTTAAAGATGTTTTGCAAAAAGTAAGTAAATTTATATATTCTTATAAAAACAATAAATTAACCCTAAGATGATTATCCATTTATAACCCAATGATTGTTTTTTTTAAATATACTTACTATATAAAATTAAAAGATATAATTTTCTTATACCAGGTGACTGTTTAGACACTTGCAGTATTCTAGGATATGACACTTCATGGTCACATTTACATACATACACATATAAAATAATAATATTAAAACAAATACTAATAAACAACCAAGAAAACCTAAGTTAAAGTTTCTTCTAAGACTTTCAAAAGTATAGCTACAAACGTGTAATTAAAATAATAAGCCTAAGCGCAATGACCGGTGCCAAAAGCTACAATGGGCGAGCCGGGGTTAATAACTATCCATAGTAAAACGGGCAATAAGCCTTTTTGTTTTGTTCCTGACGTTCTCACGTTCCCTTTCAAATGAAAGTGAAATCATTCGATGACCATTAACACTGCTTTAACATAGTCGCATAGAGGATTGTCTATACTTTTTTGTATTTTTCTAGATAATTAGGTCAAATATTAAGCACCTATTTTTTTTAATTGATTTAGAACGAGAATCGATTGCAGAGTGCCCTCGAGAAATATTGCTACTGTCTTAACAGTCACATGGTATACATAAATAAATATAATTGTTATAAAAATAGTAAATAGCACTCAGTTGTAACGTGATTTCCTAGCCGTTAAAAAATATATAGTATAGGTCAATAATTATGCAGATTACTCCCTACAAACGTTCTTTTACGTTTTTTTACGAATAGTACAAATATATATAGACATATTAATAATAAACACAACATTTACAGAGATCATCGCCAACCTTACATTTTAAAGTCCAGATCTAAATAGAAGGTGATATAAGATACTAGATTACATTCTGTATTAGTTACTCCGCGGAAATTTGCCATAAGTACTTGTAACGTCTAAAAGTAACGTATACTCAAGTACATGATTATATTCTATAAAGGTTGTATATTATTAACGTTCTCATATTATTTATTATAAATTATTATATATATATTTTACAGATGAATGTGAAAAAAGTGTTCTCAGGAGAAGCTCATTTAGATAATTTATTGAAAGATACTAAAGGTTTGTACGTCAGTGATGCTATACAAAAAGCTTTTATCGAAATAAACGAAGAGGGTGCTGAAGCAGCCGCTGCTAACGGTAACTATAATTTAAAATATTCAGAAATATAATAAATCAACCGAAATACATAAATTGATATTTAGGTAATATAATACATATATACTAAAAAATCAACACGTAAATTTAAAATTCTTAATGTAATTTGTAATCTATCAACAGCATTAAGACTGTTAATGGAAATCTCTTAGTTAAACTCCTTATTTCAAATCGATTTTATAGATTTATGTCATAATAAAAGAATAGTTTTAGTACATATTAATTTAGTATGTATTTACAGGATGTTTAAAATTAGACAAGGTTTTTTAGCTTAACAATTTTAACTAAATTTCAGCATTCTTTTTCACACGTTCTGCAAGAGTAAACACCGCAATACCTTTCGTCGTAGACCGACCTTTTTATTATATGCTGAAGTACCAACAAATTATCCTATTTAACGGAGTATTCGTTTTTTAACTACCTTTTAGGTAATTTAAATTTGTATAAGATTGGCATGTGCTTCGCATATTTGAACATAATTAAAAACATATTATAATTTTGCCTTCGTCATGTATATGTACCATATCATAATAAAAGAACTTCATAGTATAATATAATAATTTAAATTTTGCACTAACTGTTTTGCATAACTGCTATAGAATTATCATTATTAAACACCGATAAATAGCTTTGAAATTTATTTGATTTAAAAGCCCTAAACATTGATTTTAAAAAACTGCCCCCTAGCGATGAAATTTCTCCGGTTATATATAACTATGCTTCAGTCTCTACGGTAATATTAATTTGTAATCGGGTGAAGTTGTGAAGGCCGGTCAGACCAATGGCGTAGACACTTCGAAAAAAAAAAAGAATATTAATTAATTATTTCGATAAATTAGTCACAAATATTTATGAGTTTCTATAATTTATTTGATTGATTAAGGCATTACTTTGCGGAAGTCCATCATTGAATATTAGAGGACGGACGTTACATTGCACTTCCACCTGGAATGCTATCGCCCAACAACTTCAGGCGGAAGTGCAATGTAACGTCCACTCTAATATTCTTATAACTTGACGTAAATGGTAAATTATCACACTATTTTAAAAATTATTTACTTTTATACTGATAGATAGTAACATAAATAACGGTAGTCAGATAGTTCTCTACAGTAACAGTGTTTATTTATATCCATTAACATTAAAAACTATTAAATTTCATAAACCAAATTAAATTTTTCTTCCAAGCAATCTATAACTATATATTTATAGGAATATGAAGGTACACGTGTATAGAATTTAGATATTATAGATTTTTCTGGGTAATTTATATATCAATACTTATTTGTTTTCAGCATTTTACGGAGTAGTTGATAGTATTGACCTTCACATCCCGTTACAGTTTAACGCGGATAGGCCATTTTACTATGTCCTAAAATATAAAGCCATTTCGCTATTTAACGGGATTTTGTATGAACCCAAACTTTAAAATAGTATTCATTCAGGTATAATGTTCTATATTGTCTTAATAATGCATGCAGTAACCGTTCATGAAAATGCTTCTTTAACTCGAAACATGCTGTAACAACTTTGTTATTGAAACAAATTCCTTAAACAAAACAACTGAGAGATACGAAATTCTATACATATATATGATTTCTAATAGTTTCACTACAATTTACTATTCTCTTAAATTATATTAGATAAGATGATATTTTTTATTATTTACCCATACTTACAAATTTAACTGTGCTTGACAATAATCATAATTCTAATAAATCCTATTTCCTATCTATTTATCTAGATACAAAATATTATTTCGTAGACATATAACTGTTTTTTTGACAACAGACATATATATATTGAATAACTATTGAAGCAAAATCTATACTAATATTATAAAGAGGTAAAGTTTGTGAGTTTATGAGGTTGTAGGGGGTAATCTCAGAAACTACTGGTCGGATTTCAGTATTATATAGCTCATTTATCAAGGAAGATTATAAGGTATATATTATCACGCTAAGAACAATAGGAGCGGAACACCAATGAGCAATGTTTCAAAATCGGGGTTTCTTTCCTCTTGAGAGCTTCTGCTGCGTGTTAGCGATAGCCCAAAGTAGGTATTCCACGCGAACGAAGTCGCGGCCAGAGGCTAGTAATTAAATAAAATTGTAGCGAAATAATTAATGATATAATTAAAAAGTGAGAAATATAACGTAATACGACCAAAATTTAATTTCATGAATTATGATTTCAACTTAACTTTACTTAGTATTGCAAGTTTAGATATCTCTAATTATATGAGCGATAATTAACCCTAATTAAAATATTATCTTCATTTGTAAGTTATTTTTTAATTATGAAACTTTACGTCTCTTCTTCATTCGGTAATATAACCTTTATGGTATCGAAATACATTTTGTATCGAAACAAGAAAAATATTATAATGAATTCTACGTTTATATTATAAAGAAAGCTATATATAACAGAATACCATCGTTACACATAGATACGTAATAAATAAAATAACGATTAAAGATCTTTAACCATTAAATCTATTCCATTAAATCCTGGGCCCGTGTCAGTATACTTAATGGTTTAGGCACAAGTTGGTGCACAAGCACAATTATTAAACCTCGTACATTTATCGCAGATAGATCACTTTAATTTGATATTAGATATAAATCAATGGATATGTTCAGTTGGATGGCCATGTACATCGTGTGACCTTCTATTAATTATTCGCGTACGTTTCTTTATCCTCTGTTTTTTTTTAAATACGAATGACATAGTGCAGCATTCATAATTATTTTCAATTCATTTCTAAGTTTACTATGAGTATGTACTCATTTTAATTTAATATGTAGTAGAAATTCGAGGGCAATTGACATATCTACAATAAGTCGTGTATAATATTATACATGTCTATATTCTGTCACAGTTTCTAGTATTTAGATCATGCCGGTCTTTTACAAAATGCAGATTTTCAAAGTTTTTACGGACATAGATACATAATAAATAAAATAACGATGAAAGATCTTTAACCATTAAAACTAATCCATTAAATCCTGGGCCCGTGTCAGTATACTTAATGGTTTAGGCACAAGTTCGTACACAAGCACAATGATTAAACCTCGTACTTTTATCGCAGATAGATCACTTTAATTTGATATTAGATATAAATCAATGGATATGTTCAATTGGATCTATATTGAACTTGAAATATAGACATATAGACATTGTGTGACCTTCTTCTATTAATTATTCGCGTACGTTTCTTTATCCTCTGTTTTTTTTAAAAATACGAATGACATTGTGCACCTTTCATAATCATTTTCAATTCATTTCTAAGTTTACTATGAGTATTTACTCATTTTAATTTTATATGTAGTAGAAATTCGAGTGCAATTGACATTCCATCCATCTATATCAAGTCTTGTATAATATTATAAATGTCTATATTTAGTTTTTACTAAATCACAATGATACTTACAACTAATTAAACCACACTTCACTACATATTATAAAACAAAGTCCTCTGCCATATCTGTCTATCTGTCTGTCTGTCTGTTCGCGATAAACTCAAAAATTACTGAACTAATTTTCATGTTTTCACACCACATGGTTTTCACCGGTAGATTAAGTGATTCATGAGGAAGGTTTAGGTGTATAATTTGTCAAGGTTTTTTTATTATCAGGGTGAGATAACGTCCGCCGGGTCCGCTAGTATTAGTATAGATTAACAAAATAAAGGTCGTTCTACACGCAGTCAGATACTATGACAAAATTTAACTTTTCAACCTGGCCACATATTGCAATCAATTGTCTGAGACAATCCAGATAACATAAAATAAAATTCAACATGTATAATATCCTGTCTCATGGATAAAGTCATATAGGAAGTATCAAGTACAGTCCCTGTCAATCTTTTGGGGTTTTTCTGAATATAACTAAGTTCCGGTTTCCTCATAATACAGACAAGAGTTTAATATAGAAGGTTAATATATTAATATAGGAATCTAAAATGCGCATTTGTTTATCCTTAAGTTGTGTTGATGTTATATATATGTTATAATGCATATTCGTACCTAAATTTCCCTTCGGCGTGCCTATATACAGAGCTGTTAAAAACATTGCCAAGGACTTTAGATTGACTAGCCTTTTATGTGAGTGCTCTAACTACGTATATCAGTTATTTAAACTATTTATTTAGTTATATCTAATATATAAAAATCTCGTGTCACGGTGTTTGTGGTTGAAGTCCTCCGAAACGGCTGGACTGATTTTTATGAAATTTTAAATGTATACTTGATAGGTGTGAGAATAGGTCGTAAATTATATTTTATACCTCTAGGCGATTAGGGTATCCATCCATATCCAGAAATTTTTATTCCAATTTTTCTTTTTTGTATCCTTTTTATTTATTTGTCATCAAAAAATATTTATAACCCCAAATTTTCATGTTTGTAACCCTACGCTCCCATTTTTTATTCGCGATTTTTATATGAATAATAGCCAAATGATTCGACGGTCGGTCGTATTTCAAATAAAACAAAAAATTATTGATGTTGTTGAATCACAGATGGCGCTACGTCCACCTCATCAACATTTTAATACGAAACATATGTAAGTTATTCACTATACCAACTAGGTATGTGTTTGAGCGAGTCCATGAACTGTTTGGGTTCACAATTGGAAACGGTGGGAATAGCCGTAATCGGGTTATAGGTTTTTTTAAAGATTTTTTGAGTTTGGAAATACAATTGTAACCGATTTTACGCAGACGAAGTTGCGCAGGTCAGCTAGTGTCTTAATAAAATTCGTCATATTTCAACGAGTTCCAATAAAGTAGATAACCTCGATAGATTCGTCCATTGCCAGCTGATATTCTTGTATCGTATTTTAATTTTATAAATAAAGAGGTTTTCATTATTTAACTCTAAATAGATAAAAAAGTATTTTCAGACGTGGCGTTGTCTCCTTACGAGTCGACTCGTATTTCATATTCGGCAACTAGAATTATTAAAAAAGTTTATAAAAGCAAAAATATTATAGGTTACGAATCATATTTCACTGTATTCTTACCTTGTATAAAATATAAAAGAAACTATTCATTTTTTTTTTATTATCTCCATGTTTCTGATTATGATTATTGTTTGATCGTTGCAGCTTTCGGAATAGCGTATCTGAGTGCAGTTATATCCGAGCCGAAATTATTTAAAGCAGACCGATCCTACTGTTTCTTCCTTAAGAAGGGGAACATTATTTTATTTGCCGGAGTCTTCAATCCATAGGTACTCGCTATGTATGTCTGAAATCTTTAATGCTTTCTCATGCATAGGCATACTTATATGTATGTATGTATATATCGAATATTTTCTTGTAGTATCGGGACTTGTAAATTAATATTGCATGTTGTTTTTGCGTATATTTGATTGTAAGTTTTTTTTAATGGTCGATATATGTTGTTATAATTGATATGTTGTTTTAAACGATTTCTTATATCCCTTTATTTATGAACTTCCTGGCAAAATTAAATCAAAAGATGAAATAAACACTGTTAATAATTCGTGTTATTATGATTTCATATAAAATTATAATCGTATAGATAATAATAAGATTTCACTTTACCCTACACTAACTAGTTGTTTGTCAAACAACCAACCAACTCGTGGTCATGACTTCAGTCTAGTGAAAATAGTAGCTATTTCAAAAGAAATACATGTTTTAATTTTTTTTAATTAAGAGCTGTCTTCAATTTATTAATGTCATTTTGTCAATAAAATTCGGCACCAAAAACATTACTCAAACATTACCCATTCTAAGTTACCTTTGTTAAATTTAATTATAGCTGTTAAGCCCCTGTGCAAAATTATAGTAATATATAACTCAGAAATTCTCTGCCAAATTTTCAATCAACCAACAGAAATCTCACCAAAATCAATACTGCCAATTCTAAAATTGGCCCATGCAAATAACAAAAATAAATTTTAATTTACGTGTATTAAATTATATCAAGTTCGATCTAAGTACATTTTTTTTAAATATTCCATATAAATTTAATCGCTTATTTCAAGTTACAAAACATTCCTCAATACCTCTTCTCATTCATATTTGAAGGAACATCAAATTAATAATAAATTAGTAAATGTAGCCCACATTAAAGATATACAGCATGTTTTAATAATATTATATTTACAAATTACATTATACACCCACACAATCAAAGTCATTAACTTGTGTAGATGCACACACTTTTAGCAACTTTGTACATTTGCGAAGCTTAAGCTTGTTCTAACATTATTATAAAGCATGTCAAATTACTAACAAACTAAACATAACATAGATATACATATTAATCAGGTGGAAACATATGGAACTTCTATTAATGGTTAGTTAAACTGAACTGTTTGGTTTTCTCGTCGAATTAGTGAACTGAAGCTAACGGTGAAGGAAAGGAAATGGTTTAGGGTTTCTTCTAAACCCGCCTGACTATTTAACACCGTCAGGTTGAAAATCTACGTCCAAGCACCTATAGTCGGTAGAACCACGCTGAATCTATTACTGGTTTCAGCATGAATGGATCGGCTCGCCCGGGGTAGTACAACCCTTTCATAGAAAACCGACGTGAAGTAACAGTGCTTGCATTGTTGCGTTTCGTTCGGTCAGTGAGAGCGCTGGAGTTCCAGCTCCCCTCCTTTCCCTCCTCACTCATTTTCCCACCCCACACAAGCTGACAACGCACTTTCGACTCCCTTGGTGTTGTTAGCGTCTATGGACGGTGGTGATCACTTAACAGCAGGTGAACCACCTGTTCGTTTGGTGTGTCCCGGCAGCTACAATTGAGAGCCAGTCTCCCTTCAAGTTTAACATGTTTACCATCTTAGACTACACCGTCATTTAACATCAAATGAGATTGTAGTGAAACGCTAAAAACAATAAAATAAATCAAATGCATGCAAAAGTTAAAGCACTATTTGATATAATTAATAAGTAAATAATTTAAAATGTTACTTTAAGTAAATGTTATAATGATGAGTAGATATGCAAGCAATCAATATTAACATGTTTAAATAGATTAAATCTTTAGATAACGTTATTGGGATATAGCTATGGTAACATTTATTGTTACGGGCCCGCAAACTTGTTTTTATAAATAAGAAAAATACATTATTAAATACATCTTATATTTTTCAGGTACTCTACTCTCCGTAATATATAAGTATTTTAATAATCAGAGAAGTAAACTCAAATATCTTTGTTGGAAATCAATAAATGTGTTTAAGCCAATTCGTATCTTTATTTTGCATTTCCATTATTTTAGTGGATTTTTGTTGCACTGATTTAATTTGTTACTTATCACGGCTTTTTTCCGAGTTTTTTATCATAGTGATACTGTGTTAAACATCCTTAAAAGTATTTTTTTATATCAACGGCTCAACATTGTATAAGTGTTCCATCTCAGATACTTATAGAGACGAGCGACATTTATCGATATATTCTTTAAATGTAAATAAACAGTGAATTAAAATTAACTCAACGTAATACTGTATCATTAGGTCTAAATTTAAATGGTAGACCTTAGGGCAACAAAAAATGTTTTGACATATTTAAAAAATGCTTCTTAAACTTTTTCACTGCCAACACGGATTCTATGCAAATAATTTAAAACTATCGAAAATTAATATTGTATAAATTCCTCTCACGTGGGTTACTTGTTGCCCTCCGCTAACGCCAATTCTGTCTAACTTAATTAATAATATAAGTAAGCAAATGTTACTTACAATTCATTTACTTTATTAATATAGTCTCCGGGTTAACAAGTGGGTTAAACTTGTAACGTGTAACGAATAGTTCCGTATAGTAACTGAGTTAGATTTAATAAAGTTGCCTAGCCGTGCCTTGTGAAGCAAGTAAATAGTGGCTTCCATATTTCCGTTCGGAAGTGCCAGCATTGTCTGACCGCTTCTCACATTACCCCACCAATTTGCTAAGGAACATCGCCAAGGAAACTACCCGATAGACAACGCCCTTTGTGCCCTAATGAATGCTGTCAGGCGAACAAACGTTACACCGCCGCAAGACTAATGTGAACCACCTTCCACCCTTGTTATCTTTGTGGCCGTACCTATTGTTTATATTGAGCGATGTCATGATTTACTGCCTAACTTAAATGAATCCTTTTAACTTCGTGTTCATTCGGGAAATTCTAAGATGTTAGAAACGCTTTATTTAGCTACTAATAAAATTAAATATTTCCGAAGGTACGTGAAAAACGTTGAGATTTGTAATAACGGGTTTTGACTAAATACTAAGTTGTTATCTATATATTAATACGTGAAGCCCAAACTTTGTATCCCTTTTTGAGAGAAATGCGCGAACGGATGAACGTGAAACTTGGCATAATTAAAGTTTATATGGAGGAGAAGAGCAGAAAGCTATTTATTTTATATGAAATACATTAGAAGTACATTAAATTAATTAAAATATGCATTACTCACACTACTGCTTCAATTTTACACAACATATACACACATGTAAATAAAAAAGACATTTTGACATCTGTCAATAAAGGACTTCAAAAAAGGTTGTGAAGGAGGTTGCTATGCTCGACTGTATGTACTATTTTACTCTTACGTTCCAATTACCCCTTTTCATTCTACATTCAATTATATTATAACATACAACTATTATTATAATATTTATCCCTTTAAAAAACCAATGAACTATGGCCGAATGTCGACCACTGGACGCCCACTAGTTTCCTAAAACATACCCATAGATTCGGTGTTACAACCTGCGTACTTCAGATTGATATACCACTAGACGTACCACTAGAAAACCACTACTATTATTCAAATTAATTACGGGGTTCGAATCCATGGCCGAATGTGTTGTCACTAGCATGTAATACTAGCATTAATTTAGCATGGTTTTTGAGCTAGCGCTTAAGGCACGTATGGTAACAAGCTTAAGAGCGTTGAACTGGTCGAACCTTGGACTGTTACTTTGATTGGAACATGAAGAGTTTGTCTAAGCTGATGTCCATCAGCTCCCAAATCGTTTTAATCAGTTGTAAAAGAAACATTATAGCCACCCGATCGTAAATAACCAGTTTCTGCAAACAATATAGCTTTATTTTTTAATTATTATTCGATTTTAAAGTTTAACCACAAGCTTTAATGTGAAATAACCAGGTCTAAGATGGTAAACACGAGGAACGTAGACTTTTTTTTTTATGTCATAGGTGGCAAACGAACAGATAGGTCACCTGATGTTAAGTGATCACCACCGTCCAT
>MU159430.1:11651-31414 GCA_015888305.1 Antheraea pernyi | reverse complement strand
CGTTTTGCGCGGCGGCTCGACGATAACGCCGGAGAGGCCGCAGAGGGATGTGAGATTGAAGATCGCTTTCCCTTGAGGGGTGCGATCGAGGACAACGAGAACCATATCATATGGAGCCCTGGTGCGCGGAGAGCGCATACGATGAACCTCGCGAACAGGAATCTTCTGTTCTTTGAGGTCGTCGGAAATGTCGTAAGTCGGGAGTTCTGAAGGAACCCTATGGATCACAAAAATATTTAAACTGCTGATGGTGTAGCACCGATTGAATTCAGGTTTGAATATAATAATGTTTCCATATCCAATAATTATTATTAATATTATTAATTATTAATAGATAGTTAACCTCTATTAATAATTAATAATAATTATTGGATATGGAAACATTATTATATTCAAACCTGAATTCAATCGGTGCTACACCATCAGCAGTTTAAATATTTGTTAATTTCATAATACTTTCAACTAATAACATTTACTAACTCCATACGCAATTATTCATTGTTAATTTTTCTGAAATAAATAGTAATAAATTTCAAAGCACTAAAATGATTTTCTTTGTGTCTTAAGTTGTGATACCCAAATTGCATTTTAATTACGTTGCGTAGAAGTATAGAACTCTTATATATAAATTGGCCCACATAAATTTGTCAGTGTAGAAGCGGAATTCGAGAGACACGGAAGGAGCTGTCAATATGAAGATTATAATTTGCAGTAAGTTATAAAATAAAATTGTTCATTTACTATTTTAACCATTCCCACTATAACATATTAGAATTAGTTTGAACACTGGTAACAAGAAATAGATCTTTTAAAATTGCAAATATGAAACATTAGGCTTAAAGCCAATATCTTATAAGAAAATTGGGATAATTTTGTTCGACCTGCAGAATCCCTGCTAAATAAGGATTTGAGATAGTCGATTGCGACGATAACGATTCCGATTGCGAATTGTAGATGTTATTGTTAGTGAATAATTACTATTAAATTATCACAACATATTGCCATAAAACTTAGTAAGTACTTACCTACTTAATAAGAGGACGAACGCCATTATACATAATAAACTCCACTCTGCTCAAACATTGTATTACCGCACCTGCAGTAAGATCTTGTCCGTACATATGTAATGTTATTTTGTAAATATGATACAGTTGTTATATTTCTATTCATTCTTGCGTTTATCATTTTATATCACAAACGATATTATTTAACATCTAATTCAATATATATATATATAGTTTTCAATAGATAAAAAACAGATAAACAAGTACCTTTTATATTCAAGAGTCATATTCACCAAATAGATGAAATAATAAGTAAAGATGTCCAATTATCCTGCCATAGAAATATATTTTAATTGTAAAATACTAGCTTATCCCCGCGATTTCGGTAGCTTTAATATAGTTTTAATTTTAGATTCGTCAGAAAAAGCGCATTTTTTCTGGATGAAAATTTTATGTCGGTTTTCACTTTACAATGTGTATGCAAAATATAATAGCAATTGCTTCTGATATTGATATTTAATATAAAGATATTTTAGATATTATAGAGGATATTTTACATATTTATTGGAAAGGTTCAAATAAAATATATCTAAATCTTTATAAATAATGTTATTTTTTCAGTATTCGCCATTACGGCCATGACATTGGCCAATGATATAGACCTGCAAGAAGTACTCAAGAAGAGCAATGATCAGTTCACAGCACAGATGTTTAGTGTAAGTAACAGTGAATTACAGATAGACTCATAGTCTGCTTAAATTTTATATAAGTCGTATAATTACCGTTTATCTATATATTGTAGCCAAACAACGCAAATATAGTTGATATAATGTGATAAGAGACACAAAAAAAATGCCATAAAAAATATATTTCTTGCTGTATTATTAGGATCATTATTTGAGATATTCGACTATGGAACTTGTATATCTAAACGAAAATCCCGAATCGAGTGCATTCATAAATAAAATGTATACTATCGAACTACAATGTATAGGTATAGTTGATGAACCTACAGAATTAATCAAAATGTTATTTGATTTTTAACTAATTTATCATTTTTTTACACTTGTGTTATTACAAAAAAAGTTAAATACGTATTGAATACTTGCTTTAAAAAGATTTCGAATTAAATGCACCGTGCTCGACCGAGGCCAGTTCGCGTTATCCTTTTTCGCAAGTCTAACCTAACGTAACCAAAGCGAGACAAAAGAGCTAGATGGCGAACATTCAGCGACTGGTCTTTCTTATACCGGGTATTCTAAAAACAAATACTGATTAAAAGTAATTCGACCTTCTGTTAACACCATGGAGGATGGATGTCTCTAAAGTCCCCTGCTTAATCATAATCGAACCTTCATAATATCGAAATATCATAAATCGAATTTTAAAATCTCTAAAGATGAATATTATTTTAACTAGATTCTTGTAAATAATAATAAAATAAAACCAACCATTTGATTCCTAATTCTTTGTATTCGTGCACAAAGTCATTGAATTTATTTACTAACTCAAAACAATTTCTTTCCATTTTGATGAACGGTCACATACTTCTGAGACAAGAGACTTACCTTAAATGTGTTGATTAAGATTGTATTATTTTTGTATGCTCCAAAATAATGGATGAAGCCTCTATCCTCTTAGGGCAGCTATCCCACTTTTAGCCTAATTAAAAAGCAATACATGTAAGGAAAACATACTATATTATAGTACGTGATTGCAACAAGTTTGGTTCAATAAACATACCTAATAAAATAGATTTAATTTAAATTTCGCTAACCTAAAACCTCACCTGAAAAGTGAATAATACTTTTTGGTAAAACAATAAGAGACATCAGTTAATTCCAATAATTGATTCTTTGATTGAATGCAATCTAATATTAAATTTTAATATTATAAAATGATCAAAATAAATGTTATTAAATGCGTTATTTGCCCTATTCTCTCATATAGCCAAACAAACGTCAAAAAGAAACGACAAGATACGCGACTTACCTATCAAGAAATTAAATTTTATCAGTATTCAGTAGTCCGGTGAAGCTGTAAAGACCTTACCAAGTCAATAGCGTAGTCAGTTCGAGAAAAAAAAAACAATTTTATCATTAGCTCTAGTTAAACAGAATCTTTGTTGTTATAATTTAAACTATTAAAATAGCCCACATTGTAATTTAATATTTTTATATTTTTAATTTGTAATTTTATTTAATATTTATCGATCGATAAATATATCGACAAAAATAGATTATTTATTAAATTTAATATAAATGATCTAAAAAATAAAAACTGTCACATTAAAATTAGTATAATCTACTAGTATAGTGTAAGTATACTATCGAATGTTTTGATTCAGGAAGTCGTCAAAGCAAACCCGGGCATCAATAAACTGCCACTGCGTTGGCAAAGATGCATTGATTGCATGGGTGATTACTTCGATTAATACAAATAAAAAATATATGAAAAAAATCATTTAAATTGTTTCCTACAAAACGACAATTTCATAGGTCTAGACCTAATATATCGACAAAAATTAATTATCTATTAAATTTAATATAAGTGATCGAAAAAATAAAAACGGTTACATTAAAACGAAAATTTCGAGTATAAAATAAAGTTCATAATTTTAAATTATACTATCGATTGTTTTGATTCAGGAAGTCGTCAAAGCAAACCCAGATAAAAGTGTCGTACTGTCTGCTTTCTCCGTTCTATCACCGTTAGCTCAGCTCGCTTTAGCATCTGTTGGAGAGACACATGACGAGCTTCTTAAGGCTATTGGATTTCCTGATGACAACGTAGTAAGTACAACATATTTAATTATTCACCACCGACTATTTATTGTTTATAATGATTGAAAATTTCAATTTTAATGATATTCTTTATTCTTTTTTCCTATTTAACTAATTTACATTTTTAACAACACTTACATCAAGACATATTTTTACAATGTTGAGATTTCTGCAAAGAAACAAAACACAGTAATTCACAATTATTAATCTATAAATAAATAAATCGATTTATTCCTAGTACAATTTATTCATTCCAATAATTAACAAATATATATACATATTATTTATTTTCTCAGACTATATCAGTAATGGCTGACCTAGCCCGGCAATTGCGAAGTGCCAAAGGAATTACACTCAAAATGGCTAATAAAATATACGTTGCTGACGGTTATACATTAAATGATCAGTTTGCTGTTTTGTCCAAAGATATTTTCAACTCTGAAGTTCAAAATTTAAAATTTGATAATAGTAAAGAAGCAGCTAAAACAATCAACACGTGGGTGAGTAAACTTGTTTGCCATTTTTATAGTGAGAATTTCAACTGCTAATAAAACTGTCATCCATACATCGTGTAAGCTTGAATCATAACGTTATAATTTATACGGAGAATAGATTAATAAGATAGACATATAAGCTTATCAATTTCAGTTTTATAGGTGGTAGAGCCACGCTGAAGCTATTACTGGTTTCAGCACGAATGGGTCGGCTCGCCCGGGGTACTACCACCCGACCCACAGAAAACCGACATTCAGTAACAGTGCTTGCATTGTTGCGTTTCGTTGGGTCAGTAAGAGCGCCGGAGGCCCACTTTCCCTTCCCCCCTCTCCCTGCCCTCGCCCCTCTGTCCCCACCAAACACAGGCTGACAACGCACTTGCGACTCCCTTGGTGTTGCTAATGTCTATGGACGGCGGTGATCACTGTTCGTTCGATAGCCTCTTATAATATTAAAAAAAAAAACAATTATTTAATTTCAGTGCATTCTTCCGATTTATATTAATTCACTAGTATTACTAAATAAGTAAATATTATAAATGTTACTTAAAGGAAACTTAATTTAGTTGTTATTCGTTCATATTTTCGAAAGTACATATAATACTTTGATATCATATTACTTTTCGAAATAGGTTGAAGACCATACCAATCAACGCATAAAAGATTTGGTGGATCCCAGTTTGTTAAGTGACGACACACGCTCGGTTCTTGTAAACGCTATTTACTTCAAGGTACGCTTTTTTCACTTTACAAATATATTAACAAATATCATAACTAAGATTACGAATATTTAGATGTCCTGTGTAAAGTATTTTATATAGAAAGTATGTATATTAAATGAAAACTTGTTCTGAAGAATTATTATTAATTTTTGATTGAATAATCTGCTAGGTTAAAAAGAAGTAAGGTCAAATACAATTAAAAATTAAGTAATAGCTTTAACACGGACAATTTCTATGCTGTTTAATTTAATTAGTCAGTTAAATTTAAGAGTCTGTTCTCCAAACATTAATATTTAATTTTCGGTTAAAATGTATGTTTTCTGTTTCAACTATTGTCTTTGACGTACTCATTATTGCGATGATGCCCATTTATTTTTTACACTTTATTCACACGTTTACAGGGAAGATGGCAAAATGAATTTAATAAGAAGTACACTAAAACCCGTCCATTCCACGTTACCAAAGATAAGACTATACAAGTCCCTACTATGCACAGCCTAGGAAATTACGCATACGGGGAAAGCGCCGAACTTGATGCTAAGGTTAGATATATTATAAGGAATAATATAACTGTAATATTTGATTATTATTTTATTTTTTCTATATAAGTATATTATAAATGTAATTTTATGTTTCAGATTCTCGAAATACCTTATGAAGGTGAAGAATCATCATTCCTTATTGTACTACCTAACAATGTGGGAGATATCCAGGTACTGGAGAATAAACTCAAAGATTCAGAGGTTTTAGAAAGAGCACAACAAAATATGTTCAAAATTGAAGTTGACCTTTTACTTCCCAAGTTTACAATTAAAACTACTACAGATCTTAAAGAAGTTTTGCTAAACGTAAGTGAATCTATAAACCTTATAAAATTATATATTTCAGTATTCCACACTTCTTCTTATCTTTTCAATGCTATTACTTAGCCCCTATGGGAAAGCACTTAATAAATAATTAACTTTAATTTCAAATATACTTGTAGATTGTCTCGAAATCTTCAATGTAACTGAGTCAGTAGTTTCCAAGTGATGTACGGTTAAATACGGAAAATTATTGTAGGCTAACAACTGCTTTTCACTTGAATACAAAATAGTCTATGAGCAGTCTTTGATAATGTAACTTTCTGTGAGTTAAATACTTTTAGAATCTGCTTTTAAAATTTAGATTTGAAAATGTAATTCTGATGAAGTAAGTTTACTAGACTACTTCGTGTAAAGTTTGGGTGCACTTTATAACGGTTATGCTTCGCATTCGTTAATTACCTAATATCACTTTATTATTTTAAAATAAATGTTTATTACTGCAGATGAATGTGAAAAAAATATTTAAACAAAAAGAAGCTCGTCTAGATAATTTATTGAAGGATACTACAGGTCTTTATGTTAGTGATGCTATACAAAAAGCTTTTATTGACATAAACGAAGAGGGTGCTGAAGCAGCCGCTGCTAATGGTAACTACAATTATACTGATTCTATAATTTGAAATATTTTAAATTAAATCAATCGAATTATGTAAATTGATATTTGGGTATTGTAGTATTTTTATTTTTCGAACTGACTACGTTATTGACCTAGCAAGGTCTTAACAGCTTCACAGGACTACACCGGGTACTACAATATTTGCCCGGCTAGGGTGGAATCCGTAGGGATTTCCCCAAGTATAAAAAAAAGGAATAACAGTTTCAAAGTGTTTTATGACTTCACTTTCTTGTCTTTAGTGTAGGTGCACTTTTTCAATAATTTTAAGGGATCACTCGCGCAGCGATTACATCGGTTTTACACGCAATTGTTTTTTTTTTCATTTTAAATCATGGCAATAAATCTTCTAAATGATTACTGCCATAGGTAGGTAATATTGTTGCAAGTTCCTTGTGGTAATTTCAATGTTCTAAGAAGATGGTGGCTGCCTTATTAAAACTTTCCATGGAGTTTCTATGGCATCTCAGAATTCGTGCTCCGTGGTATTTCTCATCCACTTCACCTGTGCACAATAACCGAACTACATTGCGTAAAACGAGTCAAATAACACAAGATTATGAATCATTATATACATAATTTTTCTGTCCGTGTGTACGTATGTATATGACCAAACTCCTCGAAGACGGCTGGTAAGATTTTGATCATTTTTTTTCACGAATTCAAGAATGGGTTAAATTCACAATTTGACCGGGTAGGTGGCGCTTCAGTTGAATTTTAGGGTTTTTTTTCATTATCAAGGCAGGACAACATCCACCAGGCCCGCTAGTAAAATATGTAATCCACTATATGATAGACTAAGTATCCCGGTTATCCCGTTAGGTACCTGTATAGATAAATCCCGCCAAAAACTGTAACCGCCGAGTGAATCACTCAGTCATGCGTTTTACGCAGATATTTTATAATGGAAGAAAAGGACGGAAAGGATTAAACTTGACCAATAATAATTTTATACCAAAAAAGGAAGTTAGCGAAAAATATTTATTCGTCATTATTATAATTCCTGCACGTTTTATCTATTACATTTAAATGATTATATTATACACTTAAGTTCATTTATTGTATTGTGGTACATATACAACACAACGAGGCGTAATTATTTTTTTTAATTACGTTCATACGTGCATTCATGCGTTGAAGCGAATGCCAATGTCATACAATTTAAATTAGATATTTGGTACCTAAGATATGTATACTCCATTCAATATGATAGTCCGTTGGTATTTCAACATATAATAGAAGGGACGGTCTACTACGAAAGGTATGGAAAATACACCTCGATCAATTGTCAAAGTAAACTCTGAAACGTTATAATACGTTAAAGTTAGTAATGGTTACGCTAAAATAATTTCATTTTAAATATTCTACAAATGTTGTGTGTTTCTATAATTGCAAACGGTTAAGTTTTTATTTGTCTTATCTGATAATTCTATTTTATACATGTGTCCTGTTAATATGACTTCAAATCGATAAAATCGTTTCAGACTATCAACCACAAATTTTCCATAAATACCATCTGTTGTTTACCTCTGACAAATTGGAGAATTTTTCGACTACATGCGTTAATAGGTGGTAGAGCCACGCTGTAGGTATTACTGGTTTCGGCATGCATGGGTCGGCTCGCCCGGGGTACTACCACCCGACCCACAGAACACCGACGTGAAGTAACAGTGCTTGCATTGTTACGTTTCGTTCGGTCAGTGAGAGCGCCGGACATCCACCTCCCTTCCGTTCCCCTTCCCCATACACAGGTTAGCAACGCACTTGCGACACCCCTAGCGTTGCTAGTGTCTATGGACGGTAGTGGTCACTTAACATCAGGTGACCAAAATGTCCGTTTGCTTCCTATGATATAAAAGACTACATTTAAATTAACTAGTTCAGTGTTGTTCAAATATCTATTAATGTATTTCATTGAATTGAATGTAATTTTAAGTATTTACTAAACTATAGATATAGTATAATTGTAGTTACCATTAGCAGCGGCTGCTTCGGCACCCTCTTCGTTTATTTCGATAAAAGCTTTTTGTATAGCATCACTAACAAAAAGATCTGTAGTATCCTTTAATAAATTATCTAAGCGAGCTTCGTTCGAGAATATTTTTTTCACATTCATCTGTAAAAACACTTATGTCATTTGGCGATTAAGTTATCATTTTATTTCTCTAAGTTACCAACGTAACGTAACTGACCATTTACATTAAGAATATTTAAAAAGTAATTACTACATTCGAAAATGGAACTTTTTGTCCATCGAGTTGTGATTTATCTTTTTCGCGTAATTTTAATGAACGCTGGCTATTTATTTATTTGTAAATCAAACCAAATTATTCTGAGAGAAGGTCCTCAGGCAATATATTATTTATTTACCTATACAACAAGGCCACAAGTTTTCTGTTTTTTTTTTTGTATATTTACCATATTGAACGGCTTGTTAAAGAATAAGTGATGGAACACATATTTTCTTGATAAAGTTTCTAAATTTACTTACGCTTTGCAAAACTTTTTTAAGATTTGTAGTTGTTTCAATTTTAAATTTGGGAAGGAAAAGTTTTACTTCCATTTGGAACATATTTTGTTGTGCTCTTTCTAAAACCTTTGGATCCTTAAGTTTATTCTCTAAAGCCTCGATATCACCAATATTGTTCGGTAATACAATAAGGAACGATGATTCGTCACTTTCATAAGGTATTTCGAGAAGCTGAAAAACAAAATTATATTTTTAGATATAGAATACCTTTATTAAAAAGTTGAAATATTTTTAAGTTTTATAATATATCTAACCTTGGCATCGAGTTCGCGACTTTCTCCGTATGCGTAACTTCCTTCTCTGTACATAGTAGGGACTTGTATAGTTTTATCTATGGTAACGTGGAATGGACGGTTCTGGGTTAACTCCTTATCAAATTTATTTTTCCAACTTCCCTGTAAACGTGTATGTAAAAGAAAATGAACGAAGTAGATGATTTAAGAAGAGAACATACATTTCAATCCAAAATTGAATTAATTACGTGAAAAGACTCAATCAGAAAGCATAACAATGGCACGTGTTAAAATTACTATTCTTATCTCTGTTTACTGTTACTTCTTTTTACACTTAGTAAGTCGTTTAATGAGAATCCACAACTGCCTTTAACACACATTGTCTCTCAATATAAAATATTTTATATCAGATATCCAGATGTATTAAAGTGTAAAATAAAATCATTACTTACCTTGAAGTATATTGCATTTACGAGAACAGAATATGTTTCACCACCTAACGACAAAGGATCCACTAATTGTTTTATGCGATGATTGGTGTGGTCTTCAACCTATTTCGACAAACGTTATATATGATTATTAAAATATAAACCTTCTATAACATTAACGTACGGTTATAATTTAATTAAATACTATTCGTTCATATTTGTAATATTTACATATTTTGCAATACTATTCAAACATTATATATTATATAACAAAGTCCTCTGCCACGTCTGTCTGTTCGCGATAAACTTAGAAACGGATTTTCATTCGGTTTTCACTAGTAGATAAAGTGATTTAGCAGAAGGAAGGTTTAGGTAGATAATTTAGGTAGGTTAGGTAGGTTTTTTATTATTATCGGGGTGGGACAACGTCCGCCGGACCCTTATTATCGGGGTGGGACAACGTCCGCCGGGCCCGCTAGTTAAGTATAAAATTATAAGAATCGGAAAAAGTAACGAAACCCAATAATTATTAAATTTCTATGATTCCGTTATAAATCTACTAGCCTTCGTCCACGTAGAATCGATTTTGAAGCATTCTTCATTACTGCTGCGCTCCTATTGGTCTTAGCATGACGATATATAACGTCACCTACTACCTCTTTATAATATTAGTATAGATTTAATTTTAATTTAAGTTTAAATGATTGATCGCAATTTCACCTGATGAATGATTATGTATTCTGAAATGGTAAACCTTCTAAATCTACGTACAAGTATTGACGACAGATTGTCAACTTGAAAGTGGTAATTAGCAAGCTGCAGGCGTAGGAAAAACCCCATCATCACGCTAAGGATTCATCACGGTATTTTTCTTCTCCTAGAGTTACGGCTCACTCGCAAACATTAGAACATACAGCAATCATTAATACAATCAATCAATCTATATTTAACCGCACCACGCGCGCTAAACTTCAGTTTTACGGTACATCCTATCTGGGCACGAACCGAAAAGTTCGCAACGTCTTATCTTTGCCGTACCGTGAAGATGTGGAACAATCTCCCGGCCAGTGTATTTCCTCCTTCCTATGACATGGGGTCCTTCAAGCGCAACGTGCAGAGATACTTACACAGGCCGGCATGACAGCGGCGACCGGCGATAGATTGTATGTCTCTCGGTGGTCGCCATTGTTTTTGGATTCTACTGTGCTTACCATCTGGCACAGTTTACATGACGCACGTATATCAATTTTATTTTATTAACCAATCTATTTCTAAAAACGGCAAACGAGTTAACTCACCCAAGTGTTGATTGTATTGGCTGCTTCCTTACTATTGAGAAAATTTATATTTTGAACTTCAGAGTTAAAAGCGTCTTTAGAACGAGCAGCAAATTGTTCATTTAGCGTATAACCGTCAGCAACGTATATTTTATTAGCCATTTCGAGTGTAATTCCTTTGACATTTCGCAATTGGCGAGTTAGATCAGTCATTACTGCTACAGTCTGTGAATATAAAATGAATACACAATATATTTATGAGTAACATCTTTGGTTTATAATTTAATTAATAAATTGAAATACGAAGAATTCTATTTCTTTATTTGTATATATTAATTTTGAAGCACTATATTCAATTTATTTACAAAAGTCTACATTGTGACAATGTAAGTAGGAAAATTGCAAACCAGTAAAAAATAATACATTTAAAAATGAAACTCTAAATCAGTACAAAACCTAAGCCGTTTATAGTAAAATATTAAATAGGGTTGTACTTACTACGTTATCATTAGGAAAGCCAAGAGCCCTAAGAAGCTCATCATGTGACTCTCCGACAGAAGCTAAAGCGAGCTGAGCTAACGGTGTTAGGACGGAGAAAGCAGACAGTACGACACTCTTATCTGGGCTTGCTTTGACGACTTCCTGTATCAAAACATTCGATAGTGTAATCAAAAATTATGAACTTATCTTTTTTATATGTAACGGAATTCTTTATTTTAACAAGACGGTTTTTTTATCACTTGTATTAAATGTACTTTATAAACAATCTTTATCGATGTGTTTATCAATTTGTAAACAACTTGGGATAAGAAAATTCACACTGCTAACTTTGGCCAATTGTAATAGCTTAAATAATAAGTTTGTCGATAAGTGTTTTCGTTTTAATTTGTATACAATTTTGTGTGTTTCCTAATAAAGGCCCTCTACCATGTACTAGCGTATTTTATTGTTTCTTATTGACACCGATCATTTGGCCTGGCCATATGACAAAATAGGGTAAACAATGTAGCCTCCTGCTAAGCGTTATATATATATATATATATTTATGTTATAGCAGGCAAACGAGCGAGTGAGTCACCTGATATTAAGTGATCTCACAACCGTCCATAGACACTAACAACACCAGGGGAGTCGAAAGTGCCTTGCCAGACTGGGTTTGGGGTAAGGGTGGAATGGGGTGAGGAGAGGGGAGGGGAGCGGAGGGAGGTAGGCCTCCGACACTCTCACTGACCGAACGAAACGCAACAAAGCAAGCATTGTTACTTCACGTCGGTTTTCTGTGAGAGGGTGGTACTACCCCGGGCGAGCCGAGCCATTCGTGCTGAAACCAATAAAACATCAGCATGGCTCTACCACTTTCAATTATACCTTTACCAAATATACCTTTTAGCTTAAATAATAACCCCTTAATTTCACATGTTTAACAGTTATTTAAAGCATTATATGCCGATGATGGCTTACTTGATAGCATTTTCGGACACCGCGTCGTTGGACGGAGGTTCGAATCCTAGCAACTGAGTTAGAACTTTCAGTAAAGGTAACAGGTAGGGCTTTTTCTAAGTCTGCCTTCATAGCTTACTACCCTTAAGTTGGGAATCTATCGTCAAGCACTTGTTGGTCTGTGCCGACAGCTGCATTTGAGAGGCGGCCTCTCTCAGATCGATCGTGTTTAGACCATATTGTCATTTAACGTCAGATGATTGTGAACAAACGCTAAAGCATCATAATTTAACCAGATAATTGCGACATATTATAAAACAAAATCCTTTGCTACGTCTGTCTGCCTGTCCGCGATAAAGTCAAAAATTACTGAACGGATTTTCATGCTGTTTTCAACTATAGATAAACTGATTTACTGGCATTATTATTAATATTGTATGTAATATTGTATGGCTGTATAATTTGTAAAGGTTTCTTTTTCGTTATCAGATTGGCATAACGTCCGCCGGGCCCGATAGTTTATATATAAATCGTTGTATAACTACGCTGTATTATCTTTGTATTGGTAAATAATTCGGCCTGGAAATTTTTACGATAATTACATTTTTGATTAGTCACCTTCCACGTTGACATTGGAAGAATTCTGTACTACTTATAAACAGTTAAGTAATAAATAAATTATTGGATATAACTAATTATCGTTGTTATTATAAAAAATATGTAACTTAAATGAATTTTTAGGTTTATGAAATTGTATAACTCTATTCAAATAAGTTTTATTAGATGTGGCTATGAAACCACACTAGTTAAACTCTAATAATATGTAATAGCACATTTTATTTACATACATTATAATTTTTTTTTAATCGACATCATTTCGCTTTCTTTTGTCGACTCATCAACTATAACCATAAATTTTAATTATGTATACAACCTTTTTTTGTAATTATATAACCTTCATACGGAATTCTATATTACATTAGAGATGTAATTTTCAGAGTCGATTATCAATATTATTATAACTACATAGTATAAAACAAAGTCGCTTTCTCTGTCCCTATATCCCCATGTATGCTTAAATCTTTAAAACTACGCAACGGATTTTGATTCAGTTTTTATTAACAGATAGAATGATTGAAGAAGAAGGTATATATGTATAAATACATCCATTAAATAGTGGAGAAATACTGTTATTTATGAGGTTTCTAATGTGATGTCGTAAATAATTACATAACCGATTCGATGCAGACGAAGTTGCACGGGTCAGCTAGTATATTATAAAACATAGTCTGTCTGTCTGTCTGTTTGCAATAAACATAAAAACTATTGAACGGATTCGCACGCGGTTTTCACCAGTTGACAGAGTGATTCACGAGGAACGTTTAGGTGTAATAATAACCATTTGTCCACGTTCCTTTTTATTATCAAAGAGTCAAAGAGAAACAACGTCTGCCGGGCCCGCTAGTTTTACATAATCACCATGAGTATATACAAGAAACAATAATTTTTCGTTGTGTAAGATTTTGTATTTGTATAATGCCAACAATATTACATACCTTACATATATAGGACCGCATTATAATACATATTTTGACTTCATTATATGTTTATCGAGGATTTACTAATACTTACGTTAAACATTTGTGCTGTGAATTGATCATTGCTGTTCTTGAGCAGACTTTGTAAGTCTGTGCCGTTGGCCAATGTCATAGCCGCGAGGGCAAATACTGAAAAATAATTGTAATTATGTATTTTAATTAAGAAACACATTTTTTTATTAAAATTTTAAGTAAAGGTATTTAAAATAGTATATCATCATCATTACATAGTATAAAATAAAGTCCCCTACCGCATCTGTCTGTCTGTTCGCGATAAACTCATAAACTACTGAACGAATTTACATGCGGTTTTCACCAGTGAATAAAGTGATTCATGAGGAACGTTTTGGTATATAATTTGTCGAGAATTTATTTTTAATCAGGCCGGAACAACATTTGCTGGACCCGTTAGTTTACAATAAATAATAAAATATACGATAATTATTGCTTCTTCGGTGTTTATCAGATATGTTGCGATTTAATATAGTAAAAGAAATAAAATGAAATAGTTCTTATTTCATATAGACTTTAAAATACAACAATCTTGCAATGGAATAAGACAAAAGAACTACGCAATTGGAGATGAATGACAAAATCATCAACCATCATCAGAATCAATAGGTAGTATAAAACAAAATCGCGCTTCACGTCGTCTGTGTCTTTTTATCACTACATATTACAAAGTCCTCTGCCACGTCCGTCTGTCTGTTTGCGATAAACTACTGAACGGATTTTCTATGATTCATAAGGAAGGTTAGATATATAATTTGTCTAAGTTTTATTTAACCAGGCTCGCTAGTCTTTTATATATTACGCAGCAAATGTTAATACGGCTTTCGCTATAAATTGGAGACTTTCATTTCGAAGCGACGAGAGCGTACAGTAGACACTGCTAGTTATTTATATAGTTAGTATGATACATTTTTTTAAATTATAGATAAGATTATTAAACTTCAAGGCTTTAGTACAAAACTATTTATCGGTTGTATACTCACCAATGATTTAAAACAATACTTAATAATATACAACATACAATACTTAATAATATATAATACATTTAATGCACTCAATCTATACATTAAACTCTTTTAAATCTGTTTTTTGCATGTGTAGAGTTAAGTGATTCTTCACTTTATATTAACTCAATGACTATGCACACTATAATTTATGACTCTACCTGCACTGAGACTTTGCCCCCAATATAGCTACTATATAATCCATTGGACAGATAATGATTTAGATTTAGATATCTTATTGATAATATTTCAAAATTATTTATTTGTAACTTACTGCAAACTATAATCTTCATGTTGACGATGACTTTCAGGTCTGTCGAATGCCGCTACAACAATGACCAGTTTATGTAAACTCACTTATTTATATGAGTTTTATACTTGTATACAACGTTAATACGTAGCGATTTGGGAATCACAACGTTAGATATAAAGAGAATATATATCGTGTGTAGAGCTGCGGGTACAGCTAATATTTCAATATAAAACGTATTCCAGTTAGCTATATTATATTCTTTACTTTTGAAACACTGCGTCAAATCAAGATCATTAGTAACTATTATTGGTTCAAATTACTATATAATTAACTAATAGTTAGACCAGTGATTCTCAACCACCCTGTCACGACACATTAGTGTGTTGTGAGTACTTGTCGCGAGATTTACAAACTCTTACTTTCGTTCAGTTTGTACTATCAAATATTTTGCATGCAATGTAAAGATGTCGCGAGTTTGTGAAGAGTATGTTAGTGCATCGCTGAGTAAAAAAGTTGAAGAATCGCTGAGTAACATTATAGATGATATAAAACCGGTTAAACCGGTTTTAATAAAATAATGTTACCATATCCAATAACGAGTAAACCTAATATTCTAAATGCGAAAGTGAGTTTGTATGTTTGTTACACTTTCACGCCACAACTATTCCACCAATCATCATGAAATTTTACAAGCACATTCTCAGGTGAACAGAAAAGGAGATAGGGTTCATTTCATCCCGAAAATATGTACTGTTCCTGAGAGAAAGATTAAATCTACATTAACGCAAGCGTTGTTATTTTTTGATAAAAATTTTACAAATTTGATTCAATCAAAATAGAGATTACAGGGTCTAAGACAGGACATATTGAGGAAATGGTTTAAGTTTTCAAACTGTGAATATAATGGATTATGATATTTACAATAATGAGAGATATGGAGAGAAAAGTTTTGGTCTTGAGTTTTAAGTCCTATTGTTTGTTTATAATCTTGTGCTCGGGATAAGAGTTATTGTCTACACCGATAATTCGTTATGAATAATATTGTATATACCGCACGATTGGTTAGTCACTCGCAATATTTTTACAGGACACTGATTAGTCGTTTCTGGTTCTAAATCAATTACAAAAATAGGTGCTTAATATATGACCTAATTATTTCGAGAAAAACAAAACTGATATATACATTCCTAATGATTAGTTTACGTAAAGACGAGCGGGTGAATAAATACCGAAGTATTCGCGCGCCTGTGCACAATGAGTGTGCGTGCTACCAAGCCCCACCCCGTTGTAAGAGGAATTAAAAGTAAACTATACGTTTTACGTAATGTTAAGGTTATTAACCGCGGATTCGCGCTCGCGATTCACCTTCACTTTTGTTTCCATACTTTTAAAACTCTTAGGACAAACTTTAACCAAGGTTATCTTTGTTATTTATTAGTATTTGTTTTGATATTATTATATTATATGTTAAATGTTACCATGAAATATCATTTCCATGCTACTGCTACTCTTTAAACATTCACCCAGTATATTATTGCTAGTTGTATCCCCGGCTCCGTACAATAAAATAAAATTAAGCATTTTACTACTGTATAATTGAGTTCTACAAAAGTGGATAGCATAAAGAATTCTCCGCGAAAAATAATAAGGTGTGCCATGTTATATGGTCACTGCTGCAACAATGTTTCAGTCTTTCTATTTCATATATCCCTTCCTTCACCTTCCCAGTCCCTTTTCGTACATCATAAAACTGATAAGATTTATTGACAAACAACACACAACTTAAACTGGTGAGTCTAAAACCATAACATTTTACACAAGAGTTTTTTCTAAAAAGTAGAAGAGCTGAATTGTTTATTTATAAAACATCTCATAAGGGGTAAAACCAAGTTAAACAAACAAGTTAACCTCAGTATATCTGTAGTTTTATCGCCTTGTTGACGCTGATTGGAAGTTCCATAAGTCATATGGCTAGTGACGTATTTAAATACGTAGATTATTAAATCATAAAATAATTACAGAAATGAATAATCGATTAGTGTAACTACATATATTATTTACCAGTTACTTTTTTTTATATAATAGAAGGCAAAAGAACAGTTGGGTCACCTGATGTTAAGTGATCGCCACCGTCCATAGACAGTTGCAACACCAAGTCGCAAGTACGTTGCCAGCTTGTGTTTAGGGGGAGGGGCAGGGAAGGGGGGAGGGCAGAGGGAAAGGGAGGAGGGCCTACGGCGTTCTCACTGACCGAACGAAACGCAACAATGCAAACACTGTTACTTCACTTCGATTTTCTGTAAGAGGGTGGTACTACCCCGGGCGAGCCGACCCTTTTATGTTGAAAGCTGTAATAGCATCAACGTGGCTCTACCAACTACCCAAAAACTATTAACTTGCCATCTATTGAGCTTAATACTGTCCATTGATGAGTTTCGGGGTTACATTATGTCACTCATGTATTTCTCTGCGGTTCTTATTCAGCTATATCACGCTAATATAAACATAAGTATATCTATTATATTGTATGTAATCCACACTAATATTGTAAATGCATGTAACTCTGTGTGTTTAATATTTTACATAATTATTCCTTTATACACAGCAATTAAATAGCAGGTATCCTGGGAACTAGTGGTAACGTTTTATCCTGAATATTTATGATATTATATCTATTTTATTATTGTGGAAAAATATATGATTTTGTATATTAAAAAACGCACGGATGAAGTAGCGAGAATACTCTAGTAATATATAAAGCCTTTATAACACTGATTTTTGTATAACGTTAAAGAAAGTTCGTATTTAGACTCCTATCAATTTTTTTACATAATTGTTGCAAAAACAGTAACTGCACCCAAGTGAAATTGCTAATGGAGACTAAGCCGTATATGATTTTTTTTACCTGTAAAGACATCGAGCAACACATACAGAAGAAAACTTTACTGGGAAAGACGACAATCAAATTAACTGTCAGGAAAAGGCCAGTTAACAATTGGGACTGCTGAATAATTTTGTGAGTACGATTGCATACGCCCGTGTATATTGTGATTTTACCGAGATCCTGTTTTTTTAATTGATATACTGCTATGCTATGCTGCTGCAGAGTGCCACGAATTTAACATTAAGCTGTTATATATTTATAATTTAAGTCTGCATTATTTAATTAACTCGATTATAATCTTCAACAAATTTCTAGTTTCTTTAATATTTCAAACTTGTTCACTCTACTTGTACCTACTTTATTATTTATTCTTCTTATTGATTTCGAGTCCTTAATAATTATTTATACAAAATTAATGGTTTTATCGTTCTAAGGAATCTAGTACGTATTTTATTTTAATTACTTTTTAAATTAATGGAAATTGGAGTAAAAATTGAAAGAAATTGGAATCTTGAAATATGAATTAAACTAAATTCTTTCATATATAAAGCTTATCCCTAACAGACATTACAGGTACTTACTATATAAACGAAAAAAATACATGCAAGGTACTAAGGCAATGGCATATAAATTCGAAATCAATTACCCTAAATAGGTAATATACAACAAACAGGTAAAATCTCACCAAATCATCAGGTAAAGCATCACATCATATATTAATAATTACAATATTATAACCTAGTACAGGGTATTCGTCTTTCAGTGTATACTCGATTAATAAATAGCTTATAAAGAGTATAATATATAATAGCAATATTAAGAATATAGCTATCCGCGCTATATACTTTTTGCTAAGCTCAGTTAACATGAACATATACTAGACAAACTCTTTAAAATATTCCTTTTATATTTCTACTAGCTTTCACTCCCGGCTTCGCTCGATTTAATGTGGATTTTACCTATCCCTCAGGAACAGTACTTTTTCTGGTATCCTCTGGCTTTTTTGTGCCTCTGTATGTAACCTGTATGTAAAATGTTATCAATTATTGTAGTTATACTTAAGTAGTTAATGCGTGACAGCGTAACAAACAAAGCATTTAAAATATTAGGAAGGATCTAAAACTCGTTGTCATTCTTCTAGTTACTTAAACGACCTTCCTGGGATTTTTATATTTGGATCTGAGTATTGACTTTATAAATAACCACACCATTAAACGTAAACGTTCTATCTATCTCTATATATTATATATCTATTCTATCTATATTTTAGAATTTGAAGATGCAACGGCTTTGCTTCAGGTAAAGTCTCCGAAGATAGTTAATAAAGTGAAGTAAAATGAAATAAGTTGATTTTTAATGGAAAGTTTTTTTTTTATAGTAGCACGGCAAAATGACTGTACTGTGCCTGATGGTAAGCACGGTACAATCCAAAAACAATGGCGACCACCGAGTGACACACTATCCATCGCCGGTCGCCGCTGTCATGCCGGCCTGCGAAAAGCTGGATATGCACAGGCTGATCCCGAAACGCGACCCGCAGAACCGAATCACTATGACGGGCTTTTTCGCCATATACATGGTGGTTGCGACCCAGTCAGGCTGTAAAACCCTACCACCCCGCT